>JAHFWL010001392.1:0-39366 GCA_021292165.1 Shinisaurus crocodilurus
GGCCGAGTAGGAATTTTGGCTCATTGTCTCAATTGGCCGGGGCAATGGGCGGGTTTCGCCTACTCTACACTGTGAATCAGGGTAGGGAAAATTTTGGATTTGATCTTGATCCCACCAGGGGGATCATAGCTAAATTGGTCGCATTTGCGGGAAGTGCGGGATTAGGCAGTATGGCTTAAGCTTATGGTGATCATCCAGTGGCACCTTTCAAGGTGACTGACGTTTACCCAAGGCTGCCCTCGCTAATGCCCTGAGGCTTGCCAGGAGGGAGATTGGGACGTCTTTGGGGTTTTGCCTTTCTCGCCTACATTGGGTGCCTGGAGGCGTCAAAGTAAGGCGACGATGGTAAAGCCCTCCAGCTCCACATGGAGGGCAACTGGCCGGGGGCGGACCAACCCGCCTCCGGTGCAGTTCGATGTATTCGCCCAAATATTGGTTTTTTCCCGGCCAATGGCCGGGCTAGGTTAGTACCGCACTTCGCCCTTCACAGATCTTCAATTCAATAAATGTGGCCCTGATTTGAAACCATATACTCTGTGTCTGACTCTTCTTTATCTCACCCATACACTCGCAATACATTATCATGCCAGGGGTGACTTCATGAACAAATCTAAACATAGACAAAAATCAGCACTAGGGAAGTTGAAAAATCCACAATTTCAAATGAGTTCATATTTCTATGAATCTGACCTGTGGATTCCACACAGACCGGCTTTTCCCACAAGTTGCACGGATACCATGGACTTGCAGACTGGTGGGGGTTTTTGGTTTGTTTTTTACTTTCCATTATTTTACACAAATCTAGTCATACAAAAAATAAAAAACACCAACCGAAAATGTGCATTTCCCCCCGCAGCCTGACGATCCACGAAATGCAGATGGAACTGATGTAATGAAGACCAAACGTCCCTAATTGGAACCAAGGTATTTAAGGAAACAGTGGGGGCGGGGGGCATCTTGGAAGTATGCATTATGTAGGTATCTGTTGCAGCATACTGTAACCATTGTGCCCATCTCTCTGTGTTGGTGGTAGGGCTCCCAGTTCTCAAGTTTTGAGGGGCAATCTGCACATTCCCTAGATCCGATCACCCACTATTACCGCATGACCAGCAAATCTACAATCATCCAGTGCAGATGGCAGTGCCCTGTCAAAGTGCCATCTTCGCAGAGCAGCAAAAAGTAGAGAGAATTCCGAGGGTTCACATTTGGTACACTCCCACTATATGCATGTTTGTTTTACCCAATTTATAGGAGACCACACACACACCCCCATACATGCAGAGGGCCCTTCCCCAACCTAGGGCCCTCCAGGTGTGTTGGACTGCAACTCCCATCATTCCAGACAGCATAGCCATGACCAGGGATGATGGGACTTGTAGTGCGACACATCTACAGGGCGCCAGGTTGGAGAAGGCTGATACAGCGAATTCTGTCAAAGTAGTGGGGGGAAGAAACTAGGGGGAAGTATAGCTGCAATATAATAGGCACCAATGGTCAGAGGGCAAATGTGCTGCAGATACTATATGGCAATAACAAGTGTGTCCACTTTTGCATCCGATTCAGGCTGACAACATATCCTTGAGGGAGAATGGGACTGTCAGTGTTAATAACACCGAGCTCACAGGCAGGCAGACCTTCCCCTACTTCCAGGGACTTCCGCTCTGCCAACCGTGGCAGTTCCATGATCACATGAGCAGGAAGCCACATGCACTGTAAGGCTACGTGCATAAGAGGTTGATGTGAAGTGTCTTTAGCTTATGCCATCTCATTACACACACTTGAACTCAAGCTCTAGAGAGCATAACGTTAGCATTGCTTAAAGCTTTGTCTTTCTGATCTTGATGTGGATGTGACATAGCAATTAAATGCAAAGCAAATCTACATAAATTATAGTACTGGGACAAACCTGTCCCTGAAACAGACATCGGCCATCAGTACGAGGAGTCAGTGGGGAAGAAATTGGAGATGAAAATGGTGACTGTAGCTCTGTACCTAAAATGTCGCATCTATAAGGGGCTCTTGGAAAGTGTAATGGAGGTAGAAGGAATTCCTTTGTAAAGGGCTGGGATGGCCCATATCTTCTAACATGCCAGCTTAATGGGAAAAGGGTGGGAAGTGGTAGTTTGTATGAAGGATTGCACACACTTGGAGGTTACAGTGCAGCAGACTTCCTGCACGATTCATTGTAGAACCTAAAGGCGGTTTTCTTAGCATGAGCCAGAACAGGGCCGGTGCTACCATTAGGCCAACTAGGCAGCTGCCTAGGGCGCAGGGCTAAAGAGGGCGCCAGAAATGCCTTGGAAAAAAATACAGCGCTCTCAAGTGGGAAGGGGGCGCGCTAAATATCTGATCTTGCCTAGGGCACCAAACTGCCTTGCACCGGTCCTGAGCCAGAAGGTATTTGTGGGAGGAAGAGGGCTGAGTGCAGGATAGGGCCCACAGAAACACTAAACAGGTAGCAAATTGTTGGTTTCATCATACCAAACCCATCCTTGTAAGTTATCCGAACTGTATGAGCTGAGTTTGTTGGCATCATGGAAAAAACCTATGGATTTGTGAACTATTCTGAAATTTAATTCCATGAAATAATGTCAAAAAGATAATGTCATAGCTCGAATGTAAGCTGTCTGGCAACAACTCAGGATCATTTTTGCCTTCTTTACATGCTGATTATTATTTCAGAATGACAGCCATTCTTTTTTCCTTAGCAAACCTTTCTTCCTTATTCCAAGGGCTTCCCAAGACACAAATGTATTTGCCTTTCTTAGATACAAGCACCTGCTTAACATTTGCCTTCCCAATTTCAGGCAAGGCAGAATAGTTTGGTAAGCATGGCCTTTGTAGTGTAATCATTGATAGTGAATGCTGATGACCATGCCAAAGATAGTGAGATTTTCTCTTTTCATCTTAGTGAACAAGGTAATTTTCACAACAGCAACCTTAAAATGATCATAACAGCATTCAGATTCTGTTTGGAAAATGTGTGTGTCAATATACCATGTGTAGATGCTAAATCTGCAAGATTTGATATCGGAAAAAAAGTTCTTCTGAAAGGTAAGATCTTCCCATGACTGGAGAGTACTTGTGTCTCAAAAGCGAAGTGTCTCCTGTCTACCCCTCACTTTCCATGGCAAGTTTTATCTTCCCACTCTTTCCCACTCCCTGCCCCTGCATGGCAAACTAAAAGGCAGATGAATTGCAACAATATCAGTGTTGGAAGCCATACAGCTGTAAGACCTATGGCACACTATTGCTGTCTCAGGGTAAAAACCCAGTAACTCTACCCAAAGAATCCTTTGCCATAATTCCAGCAACTGATGACTCACATGGTTTGTTAGATGTTTGTAAAAAGTAATTAGTTTCAGGACCGGTGCAGGGTTGTTTGGCACCCTAGGCCAAATTATATTTAGCGCCCCCTCCTCTTGTGCCGTGGAGGGGGGGGCCTCTGGAGCAAAGCAGCCCTGCTCTGCAACCCCCCCCCTGCGCTGCCACCGCCGCCACCACCACCTACCTACCCCGCTGCTGGCTGCTGGCTGCTGGCTGCTGCCGCCTCCTCCTCCGAGGAGGAAGTGACGCGACGGGACCCCCGCACTTTTTTTTTTTGCCGGGGATACCAGGGCAACAGGGCTGTTTAAGCCCTGTTGCCCTGGTTCCTCCCGCCACAAAACAACGCCGGTGGGGCTCCGGAAGCGACGCGAAGGTAGGTGGCTGGCTGGAGGGCCGCGCGCGGGGGGGGAGGGTGCACGCGGCGGCCAAGCGGGGGGGGAGGGCGGCGGAGGCGGCAGGCGGGCAGGAGCGTGCCGGTGGCGAGGAAGGGCGCAGCGTTTCTGCACCCTCTTCCGCCACGCGCCCTAGGCAGCCGCCTGGATCTGCCTAGCCGGTAGCGCCGGCCCTGATTAGTTTAAATGTTGACCAGTCTTGATAAAATCCTTGTTGTAAATGCAGTTTGAAAAACCATCTTGCAGATATCTTGTGTCTACTTAGAAACAGAGATGTACAGTACATACAAGCAAAACTCAGGTTCATTGAAGCTCTCCAAATTCCACCTCAAAGCTTGTTCTGTCTTATATGTCCACATCAGACTGGGATCTTTCAGTTTTTCCTTTTGCATGAAAACGTGTGTATTTTCCCAAATGTATGCATCAATTATGCACTTTTTTGAAATGTACGCATTCTTCTCCATCGATTAAAGCATATTTGTGTGCATTTTTCAAAGTACGTATTTTTCATGCACATTTTTTAGATGCCTGCATGCTCTCAAATACATTCTTTTTGGCCTGCAAATCACGTTGCAAGCCCTGAAATCTACAGACTTAGACTGCCAATTGCATTCAAGTCTGTGTTTGGTCTGGAGGGAGTAAACTGGTTCAGTCTTGATCAAAACAAACTGAAATGCATTTCTCATACATCCCAATTCAGAAGTCAGTCCCCTGAGTTCAATGGGACTTACTTCCAAGGAAGTACATATAGGGCTGCATCCCTAGCGAATGTTCGGGTGAGTAGGGCCAGCATCAAGGGCTGACATCTCTGGGGCCCTGCCGAAGCCCATATTCCAGCAAGGCCCTGGTGGTCCTCCCTGCCGGCTGCTCCTTGTAATCATGGCTGGGGTGGCCGTTGATGCATCATCCAAGAAGAGGACAAAAGAGGACACCAATTTGCACAATATTTGCATACGCTAATTTACATGTGTAAATGCAAACTTAGAAATAGCTATACTTTAAATAGAAATTACAGGGCTACTTCTCACCGCAGGGGAAAGAGTGTGGCCAGATGACCTGTGTTCCTGCTCGGTCTGCGACTGAGGTGCTAACTGTGGATGGGCAACTTCCAGGCCTGTTCTGCTGTCCCCTCCTTATGGATCTTTGCCTTTAAAACTGGACAGCTCATCAAATAGAGGACACCTTCAAATAGAGGCCAGTCCTCTGTAAAGGAGGGCACCAGGCTACCCTGCATTCCCCTCTAAGCCCGTGAGCAGTGATCGGAGGAATTAAGAGAAGGAACAGCAGCCTCTGCTCACTGTCCTCTCCCTTTGGGTGAACTGGGTGAGGGGCAGTGGCAATTTACAGAGGAGGTGGGCCCACTGAGGGCATTTTGTCCAAGGATCCCCCCCCCAAAAAAACCAGGAGCCAGCACTGAAGTTGGGCATAGCCCTGACCAAATAAAATATCTTTAGGACTAGTAGCTACCCAGCTCTTCCAGCACAGGTATCAGTGAGCTTATAACAAACATTTTTTTTTGCTGTTGCTGCAAACAGAGCACTAGTGCCCAAAATGAGAATGCTGACGCTGAATCATGGGCCTGTCCCTGCTCCATCTGTGGCAATGAAGCTGTTTCCCGTGGCTGGCTTCTTCCCTCCATTGCATTCTGCCAAATGTTATAACAGTGCATGTTTATCATACTAAAATTGGGGCTGAATATAAATATATATTGGACCACATAAATGCTCAGTACAAAGAGATTGCAAAACGTCTTAATGCATGTTCTGGTCAAGTCTAAAAATAGCACTGTATAGATGGCCTTCTTTCCCCCCACGTATCTCTAATATCATTAGCATATAATTGCCTGACAGCGTTCTAAATTCCTGGAACGTTTTGCAGATGCCGCCATGGCATCAGTCCTGGAGCTTATGCAAAGCTACACAGATAAATCCATCGGAAGCCTGGCAAGCATTCCTTGGTTGAACCGCCCCGCCGATGGGTGAGCAGGCAAAGCCTCCGCTGAAAGCAGACATGCCTGCTAGCAGCCAGTACGTCCCTTCTGATGATCACATGTAGTTGTTAAGAGCATCAGTCCCAACAAGCTGTCTAGCACTGCCATGCAAATAGCATTGGTAAAAGAAATAAAACTATGGCATGCATCACACGGGTTTATCGGATGTCAGCACTTACCATGGGAGAACCTTGCCAATGTGCATCCTTTTTTAACTGTACAGTAAGCATGCACGGCTCTAATTCAGACAGGGACCACCATGCACTGGGAGGGGTTGATTAAACCTTCCCCGCATCATTTGTTTCCTGAAATCCCCCCCCCCCACAACCACATGGGTTTTTTTTTAAAAAAGAGGAAAATGTCTCCATTAGCACCTATGAAGGCTTCTCTCTCTCTCTCTCTCTCTCTCTCTCTCTCTCTCTCTCTCTCTCTCTGTCTCTCTCTCTCTCTGTCTCTCTCTCTCTCTCTCTCTCCCCCTCATGTGCGTGTGTGGGGGGGGAGGAAATTGGGGGGGGAACATGTGTAGTTAGTCCTCCCCTTCCATTGTGTGGTGGTCCTGATCTGAATTGGGGCTATACACACTTACTCTAGAGTAAAAGACTGATAATTCTCAGCTACACACTACATAATTAATGTAACATGTATGTAGTTTGGCTCTCAGGGCCAAACTAGATGTTCTCCTAATCACACATAGCAGAGATATGAATGATTAGCTTACTGACTTACTCAGCATTGCTGCCCACCTTGGTTGAGTGGGGCACATAGGGCCTGGTTGTGACTGCAAGACCCAAGTTTTAAGAGAGTCTAAAATAGCAACTTGAGATTTCCTAAGTTGGTGAGAAGGCTCAGTAACTTCAGGGTCTAAATTCAGTCATCATGAACCAGAGTAAAAATCTTCATCAGTCTGGGAAATCCACATGAATGATCCCATTTTTGCTTCAGTGACTGACCTCCTTAACCATAGTTTATTAAGGGAAAGTATTCCTTATCGACACATCTCTGCAATCTGCAAACATGAAGAAAATATGAAATGTACAAAAACCCTTTGCTGCTGTACCACATCTTCCACACTACGTTAAGCTACTATTAAAACACACTTATTCTTATAATGCACCTTTTCTTCTTCTTCTTGCATAACATTCAACAGGGAATGGCTTTATAAAGTAGAAATGTAGCTTGTAAAAGTAAATGCTAGCAATTGTTAGAGAGGTGTGCTATTCATAGTTAGCCAGGCAACAGCTTTCACTATGATGCATTTTGATCACTGGGCTTTGTGTTGGATTACCGAAAAGGTATTCATTACTGCTAGGTTATAATGAGGGCTTGTTCTTTGTTACTCCTTGTTGGGGAATTATATATTTGTAGGATGGCTTCAACAATCAAAAGTGCTACTGACTTGTTTGGGCCTCATTGTTTCAAGGTGCCTCAGAGGAAGGAAAAGGGATAGAGAGGGAAGTTCCTGAAGAGGAGGACAAGCTTGGCCAACCACCACTTCCTGGAACCTCTGCACCAGAAGTAATACTACTCAAAAGTGACTCCATGAATCTCAGCAAGGTGTCACAGCCATAGTATCCTCAGGATGACATCTGTAAAAAGGTCTAGAAAGATAATAGGGTGCTATTATTCCTGTTGAGCTGTACTAGACAAAAGTTGGCCAAGATTACAAATGCATGTTTTGTTTTATTTTAAACATGTTTATACCACCCATCATCAGATCACATTTCAGGGCAGTGTTCAATAAAAACAGTAACATCATGATGATAATAGGCATGGCTGGCTGGGCATGCTGGGAGTTGTAGGCCATTTCTCTGTCTAAACATGCATAGGATTGTGCCCTTAACCTAGCATCTGAAAAAACTAAAGTAGACACCAGCCACCTAATGCACTCCTCGGGAGGGTTTTTTCACAAAGTGGGGACACCACCCTGAAAAACCCCTCTCCTTCATATTTACATGGCACACTTCCGGCAAGGAAACAACTTGGAGCATGCGCTTTTGAAAACAACATAGGCAACTGCCTTACAGGTCAGACTTGGCTCATCCAGCCCAGTATCATCTACTCTGACTGACGGCTCTCTCATATTGCCTGCCACCTGATCCTTGTGGAAGTTCAGTACCAGATACCTGGTATTGAACCAGGACCGTCCTGCATGTCAAACATGTGCTCGACCATTGAGCTCCCTGGCATCTTTAGTGTCTTGCCCAGCTGAAGAGCCAGATGGCTAGGGATCCAGGAATGTGATGTTATCTGGGTGCAACTGTAACTTTCAAGCAGCCACAATGTCACAATGCAACACAGAACTGAACTGAAGATTCATAGAAAACTCTGCCTATGTACCTGCAACCTGGAATTTCAGTCATATTCTGCCTCCCTTGGCTTTACAATAGAGCAAAACATATATATGTGCTTCCATTAAAGATCACTGAATTACCATTGTGCATACTGCTTTGAACAAGAGTCTAAATGCAGGATGTTGTGTGTTCCAAAATAAGAATCATCTGTCTATTTATATGCCATAAAATAGCAGCTGCTATTCCATCTCCCACCTCTTTCCTTAGAAGATTTTGTAAATAATCAGAAGTTGTGAAAATCTGTCTAGTACTAATTATGGATTTAGTTAACTTGCATAAGTAGGGTAACCCATGAGAATGAAATAAGGTTGTGAATTGCACTAATAAACACTTCACAGCATGACTCAAAGGATGTTTAAAATTAGACCAAAGTCTATAAATTCTGCACTAAATTCTAAAGCGGATTGGTTTTAGATGTCTCTTGAATAGAAGACCAATAACAATTATCAAAAGGCAACTATGAGTTATTTTTCAGGCATAACAATATACAGGTCTATGAATGATCAGCAAAAATGATCTTTCTTTCTTTCCTTCTTTCCAGGATCTAAATTGGCTTGTAGTGTTTTGCAGCAGGCATACATTCCTGCAGTGCTGTTTATGACTGCAGGGCAGTGATGGGCAGATATCAGTGCATTGCCAAAGCAACAGAACAAGGCTCCTGTTTGTAGCGCATCCTCATTAATGAGGGCACAATCACAAAATCACATACGCCTATGTTTGCAATTGGGCTGTCCAGACTGATCCCTACCTGGGTCTTATGAGCGAAGCAGGGACTTTGGTAACCATGGGCATTGATATAGATATAGAAAGCAAACAAGGACGGTAAATTGGAGATGGGCCATCACCCTTCTGTTACCTCAAAAGGGATCAAGGCTTTTCAAAAGTTCTAATTGAACAGTCCAAAACGCTCCTGTAGTGCCCCTGGGATCCTCTGCTGCCTCCCTTTATCCTAAGGGCCCCAAAACGTGTCTCAGCACAGAAAGAGGAGATGGTGGTGGTAGGGCACTCACAGTTCCCAGTGGAGCATCTTTTCCTGCTGGAAACTAAGTCTGTGGTGCCGGAATACCTGATGGAAAAACAAGGGGCCATGCATCATTTCTGCCAAGGTCCCCTGGGGGCTGTGCCCACCTCAGTTCTGCTTTCAATAATTCAAGAAGGGTGTTTACCTCTGCAAGCATCTCTCTTTGAATTCTCTTGACACCCAAAGGCCAAACTAGTGAATCTGGAATTTGACTCAGCGTTGATCTTAAGCTCTGACACTAGTGAGGCACAAAGCTTAATTTGCTATGGTATAAAGATGTACATAGGTACACCAGAGTCAGCACTGCCCTAGAAGCAGCTGCTGTCTGCCTCTGTTTTAGTTCCAATACAGTATGCATGCATGTAACTGGACAATAAGTGTTAGGGCCATACCAGGGCAACAGCAGTTGAATCTTGACCTGGAAATTATATTTTCCTGCTCAAGGTCCTGGAATCATTGACTTGAACTGGAAATGGGAGAAGCTCATGGCTGAAGTTAAGTAATCAGAAGGCTGTCTCTATTGCCCAGCAAAGGCAGAAGTTCTAGTATTTATATGAGGCCTTGCCAATCAAGAGGCTTCATACTGTCTGCTGCTTCATCTTGATACAAAACAACAACCAATGTGTTACAGATGTGACTATATAAGGACTTTGCTGAGGGTAGCCAAAAGCAACATAGTGGTGTGCAACCACTCTCCACTTGAATTCTATTTAGGCCAAGGCAATTAATTATGTATTTCCTCCATGAGTGGTCTAAATTGGCTTGTAATGTTTTGTCTCATTTGGCACATTCTCACAGCGCCACTTGGTAACTATAGGGCAGGGATAGGCAGCAGTGCATTACCTAAGCAATTGTGCAACGCTCCTGATTATCATATATCATACATTCCAGTGCTCTGACCCCAGTTGGCTGCTGGGTACAGGAGACAATAATGCAGCCATTGCAGTACTAATGATGGTGACACTGTTTCCTGTCAGGTGGAACTGGACCCTGATGTTGGGTAGGGTTCCCAGTTGAAGCAGAAATTGGGAGGAGCACAGGGATTCAGGGATTCAAAGATCGGGAAGTATCCCCCAGCTATGCGGGTACTAAAAGAGGATTAAAATGCAGTGATTGGGAAGAAAGAACACTTTCTTACTGCGATGGACTAAAGAAGGGGTTAAAATAAGCAAGCCCTGAGCATGCACTGACAGGGACTCACCGGAATGGTCTGATGAATGCCGACCATACAGGAGTAAATATTTCAAGATATCGGCGCCCAACTCTTAATAAAAATGAATATTTTGAGCAGTGAAAATTCATATTAGTATATTGTTTGTGAAATTCACCATCTCTAAAGCAAGGCGATTTAAATAAATGAGAAAACATTTTCACAAAGAGTATAGAAAAATTTCCAGAAAAGGCTTGTCTTTTCATAGAATCATAGAAAAGTAGAGTTGGAAGGGGGCTATAATAAGGCCATCGAGTCCAACTCAATGCAGGAATCCAGGTCAAAGCATCCCCGACAGATGGCTGTCCAGCTGCACCTTGAATGCCTCCAGTGTGGGAGAGCCCACGACCTCCCTAGGTAGTTGGTTCCATTGTCTTATTGCTCTAACAGTCAGGAAATTTTTAACTATGTTCAAAATGTTCACCAAACAACAGTGAATAGTTTCTGCTCAGTCTTAATAAAGACATATGACCTGACTTTCAGGCAGCATATCTTTTTGACTTCAAGCAGATATGCAGGTGCTCTGTGACATTTATAAACGGTGGGTTGTTTTTTTTAAGCAATAGAATAGCAGAGACACCCTATTTTGGTCTTCAAGTTCTGAAAACTATGACCCAGTTGGTCTATCTTTGCTCTGAAGATTAAAAATTCTTCCTAGTATATCACAGTCTATAGTCTCTTCATTATTTATGATTAATATTTTAAAACCTAATAAAATTAAATGATAGAGAAACAAGAATAGCTAGAGTTGTGGAAGCATTTTCTAAGTAGGTCACTTTGCCAAAAGAAATGCATAAACTGTGCTGTGTTATCCACATTCGTAAAAACTGTGTGTGTGTGTGTGTATATATGCATGTATGTATGTATATATTCATATATATATATATATATATATATATATAAATATATGTATGTGTGAAATAATAAAATACCCAAGGGAACTAAATGACTTGTTCTTCAAAAGTGCTGAATACTTAAAAACAAACAATGATATCCGAACTGCAAAACAAAAAGCCCCCAAACCTTTTGAGTTACAGTTTGATACGCCAGCTATGCATAGATTGTAAACTGGCCCCAAGACTTCTACGTGAGTCTACTAACTAGCACAACACTGGGAATGGTTTCACACTCATTTTCTCTTTAGACAGAATATACATTCTTCCATCATGATAAATCTCCAGCTAACTTCCCTATTGACTGAGCCCATATCTATAAGTGATGCTCAGCTAGCCTTCCATGTATCTTTGGCCAGGCATCCCAAGGTAAAAATATCACCTCCAAAATCATCCTGTAGAAAAGGTAGGCTTTTGTCATGAGAAAGGGTCAGATATCACCCATTCTGGGGAAACTCTGTCATATTTCATATTGAATGTACATGGATGCTGATTATTTAGCCTAGTGCCTTTCCAAGCCTTAGAAAAGGCCCAGTAAGCTTCCAGTAAAGCAGAGTCAGAGCACAGGCTAGAATTCTGCTTATCTGTTCATTTCTTATCTAAGTAGCCTGTATGTCTTTATGCATTTATCTCCAGTAAAATGAACCGATAAAATACCTTTTTGAGTTTACATGCTCTAAACTAGAAGGCCCCCATGTCAATTGCAATAATACCCACAACCACCCAGTTGCAGATGATGAACAACTCTGTGCAAGGGCCTATGATCAACTGTACAGAGCTGTCATCTGTAGTTGGAGATCCTGGGGCTTGCAAGACCCAGCTATTTCCAGCTTCAAATTGTGGAGGTGGATCTGGGCCCAAATTCAAGCCAGGCAAAGCATTACAGGGCCTATACCTCATTCACTGCCAAATGATAGTTCTTGCTGTTGTTGGTCCACCCTTTCCCAAACTTTGCCCTAGCGAAGGGACAAGTGCAGAAAGGAGGCCTGACTGATCTGGAGCTTCAGCAATTGTCACTCTTGTATTATTCTGCAATTATTCTGAAACGCAAGCCACAGATACCAAATCATTCAAAGTGGGGGTGCTCAAAAATACAAGCACTCCTACTCAAGTTAGAGTAGCCTCAATTCAATAAGGGAACACCCTCTCTCATACTTGGCCTGATTCTAATGGGGCATTCTGAATGTTCATGCCACCTCAGCTTACATCATGCTTTAATCCCTCTCAGTGGGATCCTATGGCATGCAAATGTTGCACAAGAGATCACTAAGTTAATAGAAGAGGTTAAGTCAGTGGTTGGCAACTTGTGATCTTCCAGATGTTTTGGCCAACAACTCCCATCATCCCTCACCATTGGCCATACTTGCAGGAGCTAATAGCAGTTGTAGGCCAACACATCTGGATTCTGGAGGATCTCAAGATGGATGCCCACCCCTGGGTTAGCTGCGCAGGTTTTAGAATCACATGAATAGAGAAATATTGTGGGATTAGTGGTATTGTGCATCTGAACAGCCAAGGCACCCATTGGGAAGAATCAGGGTGATGCGCCTATCTTTCCACTTCAAACACTGCGAACCACTGTTGTTTTCAAAAACAAGAAGCAAAAATCATTACATTTTCATGCAAAAACTATTGATTTTAGTGGAATGTACTACCACCACGCATTTATTGCTTTTGTATTACAGCATTGATATGAATTAACATTGGGCTCCCAATATCAAATTGCATGGGAGAGACCTACACAATTGGCATTGCCCAAATGCGGAGCACACACCTGCTAGGGTGTGCATGTTGTGTGTGAAGGGGTTCCTAGGCATGCAGGAAATCATTCTACTGAAGAAGCAGCAGCACTTTTTTTCTATCACCAAAGGCAGGTATGTTCCTTTTACAACGCAGAAGTTGTGCAAAGTATCACCTGCTGGTTTTAAACTGGACTGAATGCTTTTTCTTTGGCATGTCGCTCCCCTAGATTTTGTACATCAAGATTAAACTGGTTGATCCATGTACCAAGTATTCTACTCAACAGTGTAACATACACAAGAGCAGCCCATATCTGATTGCAGACTACATACTTTCCCCTCATGTTCATGGACTGTGCTTTTTCCTTCTGTATGTCAAGGTAACACATGGCGTATTATTATCCTGTTATGAGCCATTCTTATCTATAACAGCAGACTCATTACAATCATCTCAGAGTGACTCAACAGGGATGAAACATTCACAGTTTGCATTTTAGAAATTTTTAATGCAAGGTTTCACAGACAGATGTCTCGGAGGGTTTCCACCAGTATTTTTCTGTTCTTTCTTCTTTCATTGAAAAGTAGAAAGTGGCCATAATCCAGCACAGATTTAGGCAAACATAAGCCTATTAATTTCAATGGGATACTTGACTTTGTCTTAGGTATATGGCTGGCATATTTAAGAGCAAATGAAAACACAATCTCATGAAAGGCAGCTTCTTATACTGCGCAATTATATTATGGCTTAAATCCAACATAATGTGAACAGATTTCCGTTCACACAATGAGAATTCCTCTTGCCCTCCTCCCTCCTGCAGGCCCCAGTGGGCCTTCCAAATCTGTTCTGGAAGGTTCCCCAAACAGCCAGAGAAGATTTGGGGAGAGCACTGGAGCTTTGGGGGGAGGGGAAAACCATTCTGACAGCGGTCTCCATTCCACTGGTGGACAGCTTTGGGTTGGATATCCTATATTCCACTAACTTTTGAATTACCAGATCAGTCTTACAAATTTCAAAACGTCTTCAAAAGCCAAGAACATAGCTGAATCAATAATACAGCCGTATCTGTTTAAGGCATGAATCTGTCATGCCGTTTTGTTTTATACTATACTAATTAATGCAGATGTAGTTAGTATCAATAAATTCTAACAAATTTATAGGATTTCTTAGTAATAATGACAGCTACATTAATTTATAAGTTGTTTTCATTGGGTTTATCTGAACATAATATTTGTCAACATTGCAGAAACTGTAAGTTGGTAATAGCTACTGTGATGCTATTACTCAGTCTACGAATATTAGGAGGGCCACGGGATAGACTCCTGTGTTTCTTTCAATATGTCCATAACCCATATCTTGTATGGAAGCTGGAGCAAATATGCTCAAAGGAAGCTTCTAACACAGCAGGGGTCCAAAGAAAACTGGGAGTTTCATACACGCACTGCCCGCTCCTCTTCTTCCTGTTCCTCCGCTGGTTCATTACTTGCAGCTGGGGCTTTTCCTTCCTTCTGAGTAGAACCATGGTGAGGCATCCCTATGACTGAGCTCCTCCAGCTGCCTTTGGTTCCTCCAGGTCCTCCTGCTGCAGCTTCTTCCAGGTCTTCCATGGCAGTGGCATTTTCTGCAGAATCCAAACTCTCTTCATCTGAAGAGGTCTCTCCAACTTTCCAGAGGTCTACCTGCAGACAGCACAGGTGGTGGGAATCTCTGCTTTAATAAGCAAATAAAACCAGGGGCGGGGGGGGGGGGTAAACAAAAATATAAATTAGAGAGATAGCCTGGAGTTCCTTCATTCATGGTTTGTGAGGGTTCCTGGCTTATGTCGCAGTTCCTTCCAACCTTCTCTGGAGCTGCGCTAGTCTCCAAGGAACTTAAGAGCAACACAGAACGCTGCATTATACCAAGTCAGACCCTTGGTCCATTCAGCTCAATGTTGCTTAAATTGACAGGCAGCAGCTCTCTGGGGTTTTAGACACAGTGCTGTAGTGGTAAATTCTGACAACATTATTATTTTATTCCATTCATTATATCCCAATCAAAACATTAGTATCTCCTGATTTCCTGTTGTTTTCTAGTGATGGATTCAATTTAGAGATAACATAGCATCTGTCAGGGTGTATTTTTATTTATGATTTATCATCATAATCATTGACACTGCTTACACATCACAGGTGGTAGACAGTTATCCCCTACATGAAAGGTATCATAGCAATTCAACTTATTAATGGATAACTCGCTGTCAGGCATAGAAAAATTCTAGACACCGGCAGATGTGTGTGTATTCCATCTAACAAATGAAGACTGTCATAGGGCTGAATAAAAAATGTCAAAGGAAGCTGCTGACAGGAATTCCAGCTGTAGGGCTGAGACTCTTTTCTGTGGGTTTACATTTGGTACCTCCATGGAGTATCATTTTTGAATTGTTAAGGTTTTTGAAAACTAACCCACTGTCTTCACCTTTCTGCTAACGAAAATGTGTGCAGGCACTAGTCTTCTTTCCTTTGTTCACATCATCGATGCCTCCCCTGTGACCAGGGACGTGTGGACTCTGTAAAATTCATGCCATCTGCCTTTTGCAGATTGTCAGACACCTTCCGTTCTGTCGCCCGCTCACTGATGGAATCGGATTATGCACAAACACATTCATATGCATTTGCGCAAATTCACACTTGAGCAAATTTGCACTTGTGAAAATGCACAAATTCCCCCAAAATGCACATTTTCATGCTTTAGTCTATGGAGGGAAATGCACACTTTTGGCTGTTTTTAATCCCCCCCCCATATTTTCTTACTACTAAATTTGCGTACAATTACAGAATTTATTTATTTTTAAATGGTCCACAAGTCTGCAACTCGGGAAAAGCTGTTCTGCTGTGAAATCCATGGGTCAGATTCATAGAAATCCGAACTCATTTGAATCCTTTGCGAATTTCTCCAACATCCCTATCAACCAAAGTTCAATTCTGAAAAGATAGTTGTTGACTTGTAAAGCATCATAAAGCCATTATTTAATTTGTATTTTGTTGCCAACACACTGCACAACCAATTGGTAATGTTGCTGAACTTCATCGTATAGCTTGTCTTGCTATATGAATTTATTCAACTCAAAATATCTACCTGCACTATGAATTGAGCATTTGCCCTCCCACTGCCTTGCCAAATTTTCTTGTTCAATGAGCCTTTGTACATGCATGGTGAGCATTCAGCAGACTAGGTAACCCAAGTCAGCTGCATTGCCACATGCAAAGAAGTTGTCTGAAAAGTTCAGTTCATAAATACTGATCCAATTTGTCATTGAGCCAAGGGGAGTTTGCCCAACACTACAGTAAATGTCTTTTTAAATAGTCCCAAAATTATATTCACAAATTGACAAGAGAAAGAGGCTGGTTCCATAGTCATACCCTCCCCCCCCCCCACACACACTCTTCTAACACATCAAATAAAAAGAACAGAGCATTCTCATTATGTTCAATAAATCTCAATTCACGTCAGCATAAGTTGAGACCTGCAATGTGATTTTTATCCAGTCAACATAGGGTCACCGGATACTATAAATACTTTCCCCAGAGCTGCTGCTATGACAATGGTTAGAAAAGGCACAGCCACTGATTGTACATGTTTTTCTATGTTTTCCTACACAATTATTATAATTAGGAATTGGCCATAGTAATAATAGTCTTAGCTGGGTTTTGAAAAACACCCCAAAGATCCAGAACCTCACTGGTACATTTTGTAATTTTTACCTAGGTCTGCATAAGAAAATATCTTCCGGGAAAACAAAGAAAGGGGTTCTATTGACCCAGAAAATGTAAACATGTTTTCTCTTGTGAAGCTGTCAGCACAAATTACCTATACTACAGCAGCTTGCATTCTTAATATTCGTCATGTTACATTTTCTAGAATGCTAATGGAACTAGGTAAGCAACTGTGTAACAGTGGGAGGAATAAATTAAGGGACACTTGTTTGAGAAGCAAGGAAAAGAGTAGACAGAGTTGAGGTAGGAAACTCCCTTGGATAAGTGTGGAACTAGATGGGAAACAAAGTTATGGCAGCTTCTTGGACCCCCACCTCTCAGCAAAGGTGGAAAGGGGTTATTTTTAGACTTCTCAGTCTCATTGTTTTACATGTTGTAAACTACTTTGAGCCCTTTCAGTAGGGTAGAACAAATAACTAAACAACATATGCACAGTTGTTCGTACAGTAAATCTAAAGCTTCAAATGTGGAGGGACTGTCATGGTTTTTCTTCCTGAAAAGCCACTTTGCAATCATATTAGGAAGTGCATGACCTACACCCTACTGTGTGAAGATAATTAGGTAATCACGGGAACATTGTGCTGAAAATTTAAATTCAAAATACAATGTAAGAGTAAGTATATCAATTTTGGGAAGAAGGGAATGGAAAATGGATAAAACTATAGGAGTGGAAGTGAATGAAATAGGAAATATTTGTGAATAATAGATGAAATTGCAGCTCTTCCTAGTAAATAAAGTGCTAGACAAAAGTGATACAAAATATGCCCCCACTAGGCGATTGTAACCATAGCAACAACCAAAGGCGTGCTGTCTGCTTTCCTGGTGGATCTGCGAGAAGTATAATACATATTTTATAGTTTCAATAATTACTCTCTAGACATTTTTATAGTAGTGGATAGTTTTGTGTCCTGCATTTACTACAAAAGACTATTGGTAATCTAAACAAGAGCTTTTTTTTTTACCCCCAAAAGGAAGTGATGCATAAAATTGAGGCCTTTTCTAAGCCTCCTTTGTGTCTCTGCAGACTTTTGTAAAGAAAGGGTTTGAGAATAATGTGTGTGAGAGATTCCGCTGCGGAACTTCCTTTACTTTAATTAGACAGTGATCCTTTGAAACAGAGATCTTTCTGCATTGTACAAAATTGCTGTTACCAATCCTGAGTCACTTTGAAGAATAGGCTATACACAATAAATCACATTTATGCTGCATATAAAAAATATTTTTAGACTCCAATAGTCAACATTATTTCTCTCACAGAGAATTTAAGGGCTAACTTTGATTTAACATGTTTCCTCCACATATTGAAATAGAAAATCCACATGGATTTGATTTGACTAGTTTCATCTCATTACACTAATCTTTCCTATTAAATGCATATACACTTTCTCTTTTCAGTGGCATGTTCTCCACATTTTTCTATGAAGGAAAACCAATCAGGGATGGGGACTCGGACTCGAGGACTCAACTCGTGAGTCGGACTAAGTCCCAAAATTTTTAATGGGACTCGAGACTCGACTTGGGACCTCGAGACCAAGGACTCTTCAACATCCCTGGGCTGTGCCAGAAGGAGTGGAGAGGAGTGTGATTGCCGGCGAAGAGTGCATGGAAGTGAGGTGTGCCGCTGCTCGGCCACTATGGATGGCTACCAGGAGTGCAGCCCCAACAGTGTGTCAAGATTTATTTTGATTGATGTGTTGCGTACTTGGGAGAGGCAGAAGAAGGACCTGAGATTACTCTGTGTGGCTGCTCTGAGTGTGTTTCTGGCTCCAGCAAGTTCATCACCAGTGCAGCGGGTGTTCAGTGAGGGTGGAATTGTGATGAGATCTCACCGTTCCAAAATGGGGGGCAGACATTTAGAAAAAATCATGTTCCTCAAATGCAACATGGATAAGTTTTAGGAAGTACAGCAAGTTTATTTTTTAAACTCATTTTTCTAAAATGCAACCTTTCAGACATTTTGGGTTTGGCTGCCTCTGCCTGCCTGTCTAGGGTTCCCAGCCTCCTCTGTCCTGCCTGGTCTCTTCTTGAACCAGTTCCACAGTTGAACTTGTCCAAGACAAAGGCCTCTGCCTGCCTGCTTTGGGGTTCCCTGCCTCCTCTGCCTGCCAGGTTATTTTGGGTTTGTCTGCCTGGTCTGTTCTTGCCAAAATCAGTTGGAGAGTTTTGAAATAAAAAGGCACACTTGTGCCTAGAATTTATTTAAACCACACATCTGAAGTAGCCTTATTTTGTTGGGAAAACCCCCCATTGATTTTAATAGGGACTCGTGGAGTCAGCTTTGGGAGTGACTCGTGACTCGTGACTCGTGAGTCACCATTTTGGACCAAGGACTCGGACTCGAGACTCGGGTCCAAAGACTCGTCTCGACTCGTGACTCGAGACCAAGGACTCTTCAACATCCCTGAAAACCATTACTGCAGTATCATCCCTATGTGCAACAGCATAGTGCTCTCTTGGTAAGAGAATGCCCCTAGAGATGCTCATTGGGTTGTACATAATAGGCAAATTGAACTATGAAAGTACTGCTTTACCCTATAATAATGTTAATGGTAATAAACTCCAACAAGAGCCATGCCTCAAAAATATAGCTTTAAAATTATACATTCTGTTACTTTTATCAGGTCCAGTGGACTGAAGGTTCAGATCTTAGCTCAGTCTTGATGTGATTAAAAATCAGGAGTAGATGGTCTCAAGCTGAGAAACTCTCTGGTTTATCTTCCGCACCTGCAGCCAATATCCAATATGTATTCTGCCTGGCTATACCATAGCTTCCCATTGGTCTCTCATGACCCTGAGTGACTGCCTATAATAGCTTTTAGTTCAGTTCTTAGCCTTTGCTGAAGAAACAGTGGATTGTATCTAGATTCTCCCCCATCCCCCACGGCTATGAGTGGAAGAGCTCCTTCCATTTGTGAAGGGAACTGGGATCCAGTGGAGGCTTTCCTTTGGAGGAAGGGGGTGGATGGCGATTTTTGCCGATTCTTCCTTCCCCCTGCTGCCACCAAGTGCCAGCTCTTGTGGTATTCTGGAGGTTCCTCTAACTGTCCTTGGCAGCTTTTCAGGAGGCCCAAGCAGGCTGCAGACAAAAGGAGGGATTGGTGAAACTTTTATATAAACCCCAAATGGTAGGCAGTCCCTTGCCTTTGAAGAACCAGCTGAATGGAACAAATATTGCTGGATAAACAAGGTCACTGCCTGTTGGTCCATTTTTAAGCACAATTCAAAGTGCTGTCAGTTACCTTTAAAGCTCTATATCATTTTAGTTTTTTTGTCTGATTTATTATTGTTATTTTTTAAATTATTATTTTTTTAAATTATTATTTTTTATTTATACCCCACCTTTTTTCCTGCAAGGAACCCAAGGCGGCTTACATAATCCTCCTCCTCCTCCTCCTCTCCATTTTATCCTCACAACAACCCTGTGAGGTAGGTTAGGCTGGGAGTCAGTGACTGGCCCAAAGTCACCCAGTGAGTTTCATGGCTGAGCGGGGACTAGAACCCAGATCTCCCGAGTCCCAGTCCAACACTCTCACCACTACGCCACACTGGCTCTGATTATTATTAATTCTGATTATTATCCTGATGATGATGATGATGATGATGATGATGATGATGATAATAATAATAATAATTCTGATTATTATTGTTGTATTGTTTATTTTGGCAGACTATTTAACAGGATACCCTAAAAGGAGACCTAAAAACATTTCAAAAATAAATAAATTGCTTGGGAACTAGGTCTAAAGAACGGCCTACTCTCCCATGAACCAGCCTTAATGCTAAAGCTATCTTCTGAGACCCTTCTCCAGATGCTTCTGCCTTCAGTGGTTAGAGAAATGGTGACTAGAGAAAGGGCACTCTGTTTTGGCACCTGATCTGTGGAATACTCTGCCCAGGGAAGCTTTTTGACACCAGGTGAAGCCTTTTAATTGTATTGTTACTGGCAAATGATGGCACATATCACGTTTGGAAGATGAGCAATTCCCTACTGCATTTCATTATCTCAAACATGCCAGTCTCTATGCAAAAGAATAAAAGGACACAAATCAGATATCAGAAATGGCAATATCCAAAAAACAACAACAGTGGGGGAACACTTCAATCTCCCAAGACATTTAAGGTCATTGACCTTAAGGTGGTCATGGCTGAAGAAAGGAACTTCAAAGACAGATTTCAATGTGAAACAGCTGAGCTACAATTCATCAAGAGGTTCAGTTTTATTTTCTCTGGCTTATATAGGGACTAAAGGTTGTTGTTGTTTTAATCATATTACATGCATTATTGTGAATGACCACTGTAAACAAGGTAATTATAATTGTACATTTTGCATTCCAATTCCCTATGGCCTCAATATTTACAATTCCCACCCCCCCAAAGTGTGTGTGTGTATATGCTTGGAATTCAGGATAGCTTCATGCATCTGGTGAAGTGGACTGTAGTCCATAAAAGTTTATGCCAGAATACATTTTTTGGTCTTTTAAGGTGCCACAAGACACTTAGCTGTTTTGGCTACAACAGACTAACATGGCTACCCTTCTAGAAATACTTGGAGGGAGCGATCCTATGGCACCTAGTCATTTTCTGTGGGGCCATAGGATTTTTCAGAAATTCCAGCTCCAAGGTCAAAGACAGTGCTCTGACCTCAGAGTTAGGAATTGGAGCTCCACCCCCTCCCTCACCCACTCGCAGCCGGTGCAGAAAGAACTACAGTAATACCTTGGATTGCAAGTAACTTGGTTTGAGAGCGTTTTGCAAGACAAGCACATTTTTAAATATTTATTTAATTTTTTTTGACTTGATATACAAGTGACGTCTCGCAATACAAGTACTGTAGTACGGCTTAAATTAAAAATCTCTGTACAAATTTTTTTGGGGGGGGATTTCGTTTTGATATAAGAGTGTTTTGGATTACAAGCACGTTTCCGGAACGAATTATGCTCTCCATCCAAGGCATGACTGCACTCCAGCAGCTGCTCTCAGGTTGGGAAAGCAACCTCGGAGAGGGGGAGAAGGGGGCGTTTTGAGTGAAGGAAACTGGACAGGCCAGGACATGAGCTATCCCGATGCCTCTCCAGCCTCTTTCCCTTCTCCTCTGAGACGCTCCAGCTAGACAGGCAAAAAAGCCCGTCTAGCAAAAATGCAGAGCTGGAGGACAAAGATCACCTCTGCTGCTCCTCCCACTCTGCATTGGATGCCAGTAAGCTTCCGAATTCAGGGGCTTAGTTATGGGCATCCCATAGGATTCCGCCCTAAATGTATTTTCTCACAATATATGCATTTAAAAATGTATTTTTTCCTCAAAGTATTCACTTCTAAATCTACATTTTCCCAAAATACATATTTTGGTACATTTTTTGAGCTGAGAACTACATCACAAAATTAGGAGAAGTGCAAAATCCAAAGGATAATCACGTTCCAATCTGCAGATGAGTCCAGGAGGTGCAGCAGATCAGGTCAGGTTGCGCTGGAATTCTCAAATATCAAATTCCTTAAGCATCCTTAATTGGTTTTATAATCAGCACTAGAAGTCACATTAAAAAAAAAATCAAAAACAAAAATGATACAGTTTATAAACAATATAACCCCCATCCCTAGAATGTATTGGAATGTAAAAATATAATTGGCTTTTTGTATCAGAATGTTCTCATAGTACCAAATAATTAAATGGATTGGGGCTGTGTGGGAGGATATTGAGTTTAAATGGGGGGGGGGGTATGTGATGATGTATGATGATGTATCAGAGCATACTAACCAGAGTACAAAATAGCCTAACTACTACTCACACATTTCATCATTTCAGTCTAGGCTTGTAAATACGTATATCCAGTTGTTTTTCAGCTTTGCCTGATAGAACATTTCTGCCTCTTCTGTGAATACTTCTAATGGGCAAAATATCTCTTGTTAAATGTCTTTTAAAAGTTCTGTACATAGTTGTGATTGTACTTCATTGTAACATATTGTATTTCATGCTCTTCTGCTTCCACTGAGCACTGTGAAGTGAGTACTCACTGTTTTGAGGTATGAAAGAAGTCTTTATGAAACATGGAAACCTCAGAGCTGTCTTTCAAAATATGATTCACTGTGATCTAACACTTCTTTCTAAAATTCCAGTGGATAAAATTAAATACAACCTTCTGCAGTAAGAAATAAAGTGAACTGCCTTAGTTACAGAATCAGTGCTGATGGTGCTTTAAAGGGAATACCAATTGTACTTGCAGCTTGGGAAGATGCTAGCAAAATGCGATGCAGTTGTAAACCACCACAACAACCAGAATACAAGTGCTGATGAAAAATATTACATTAGTACATGAACCTGACTTTTATAAATAGTAAAATAAACTCCAGGAATCCACACCTTAAAATCCAACCAAAGTTAAATACATTCAAATTTCATTGATCTCAATGAGAAGGTTGGACTTATAATCAGTAGGACTTTAGATATCTTAATTTTAGCTGGATCATGCCACCATCTGACTGTTGGAATTCAGAATTATGAGTTTAAAATTCAGCACTTGGGTTTTGGGGGAAATCTCAGTTTAGGGGATGGGCCTCACTGTTTACATCCCTCCATTGCGAAAACGGTCCATCCTACTCTCTGCTTTCTGTTCTTTAACCAGTTCTTCTACTCTTAATCTCATGACTCCAAAATCAGTTGGAGAGTTTTGAAATAAAAAGGCACACTTGTGCCTAGAATTTATTTAAACCACACATCTGAGGAGTCTTGGTCAGGGTCTTTGTCAAAAGCTTTTTGAAAGTCCAAGGAAAGTATTCATCTGTGCTATCCTGTTAGCACAAATAACATTGCACGAGTGGAAACTAGATTCTGAACTATGCGCAAGAGGAGAATTCAACTAAAGCTATATCTGTGTAAGTGTGGTTGTGTGTGTGGTTGTGCAAGCAGCTGTGCATTACACTTGCACAAGCTATTGTGCAATTGGTTGTGCATAGCTCTTGTGCAACCTGTTGTGCAACTGGTTGTGCATTCCACTTGCGCAACCCATTGTGCGACCCACTGTGCAACCAGTTGTGCAAATGTAATGGGCAACCACTTGCACACAGAAAAAAAAACAGTGATGCTTCGCTGGTGCTATTTGAGTTTGTGGAATGACAGTCACTTCCTAGTTTATTTAAGTTGTAACAAAGACTGGAACAAAGGCCATTAAATAATTTGAAGGCTTCTGTCAGTAATTTGCTATAAACTCTTAAACTCTAAATGACTTCCATTAGAGGAAACTAGATTCTGAATTATGTGCAAGAGGAGAATCCAACTAAAGTTACATTTGTGAAAGCATAGTTTTGTAAGCAATTGCACAACCAGTTGTGCATAATGGTTGTGTGACCTGTTATGCAACTGGTCACACAACTTGCTCCATCTGTTGTGCAATGGGTTGCACATTATGCCTGTGCAACTCATTGTGCAACTGGTTGCACAACCAATTGCACAACCAGTCATTCAAGTATAATGTGCAACCAGTTGCACAACAGAAAGATTCAGTGGAGCTCTGCTAGCACTATTTGTGTTTGCAAAATGACACTGTTGGATACTTCCCTTAGTAATTAAATGACTTGGTGAATAAATCTATTTTATTATTAAATGTATATCCCACCTTTCCTCCAGGAGCTCAAGGCAATGTCACTCCTCTCTTTTATCCTCACGACAACGCTGTGAAGTAGGTTAGGCTGAGAAGTAGTGACTGACCCAAGATGATCCAGTGAGCCTCATGGCTGATTGGAGTTTCAAACCTGGATCTCCCCATTCCTAGTTCCACGCTCTAACCACTCCATCACAAGAGGCAAAGAAATAAAAATGACAAATTTAATAGATGTAAAATCTATTAACAACAACAACAACAACAACACACACACACACACACAGACACCACTCTGTACAGTAGCAAGCAACAACCAGCTTAATAAAAGGGCACTGCTTTCTATGGGCAATGACCTGCTGGCTATATATGGAAGAGGTGCTGCAAATAGGGTGGAAACCATTTGTGCCCAACTCTAGTCACAGATGTGATGGTGACGATGTCTCTGGAGCTTTGCCCAGGAGGTAGGTAGATCTTCACGGCCAGATTCCAGAATGCCCTTGTTCTTCAGCAGCATGTTGCAGAAGAGTTCAGACATATTGGCTCTCTGTAAACTTGTGGTTTGTACTTTTTACTTTTGTTGGCATCACCCTGACACCTTGGTGAAAGAATCCATTTTGTTCTGGGCAAGTCAGCAGAACCAAAAGCTTAAAGGATGCCAGGAATGAGAAAAGAGCTCAGGATGGCTGTCGATTGATTATCTTTCTTTAAATATATTGGGTTGTTTCTGATGTTAATTCTATTTAGAGTAGACCCATTGAAATGAATGGACCTTAAGTTAATCCTGACTTACATAGGTCCCATTCATTTCAGTGGCTCTACTCTAAGTAGCCTGTGGCTCATGCTGGTTCAGCTTGTCCGAGCGTGGAAAGCTAAGCAGGGTCAGGCCTGATTATTACTTCGATGGGAGACCCCTCCTCTAGTTTCCTGCATTGAGCAGGGGGTTGGACTCGATGGCTTTGTAGGCCCCTTCCAACTCTATGATCCTATGATATCCTATGGATACAACCCATTAATCAGATCTCAATATATTTGCATATTACCAGTATCTCAATGCAGGTACCTTTTTGAATTATTGAATGATATCTAAGTCAACATAACAATGTAACAAACAAAGTTGCAATTGATTGTTAGGAAGTCTACATTTAATACTGTCTTTTTCATTCTATATGACAATAACACCCCAAAACCAAAATTGCTTGAGAAATAAAACAATTGTGTGTTTAATTCACAGCTCCACTAACTGAAATTGGCCCTCAGAGATTAATTAAGAAAGATCTGGTTCACACTGTAGACTGAGACAGCACGTGTGTCTCTCCAGTCCAGAGTTCTGTACTTCTGCTGCAGCTCTCATTACTAACAGCTCCTGAAGCTGAAGAGCCACCTTCTGGTCTTCTCTGTGCCCACAGCTAAAGAGGACACAAAAGAGCAGCAGAAAAGCCTGGCAGCATTGATTTTCATCTTTTGCTCTGGCTGTCGGAGTACTGCTGCTGGAATGCTGGAAAGCAACAGAAGCACGGGCTCTTTTCTTGCTGGAAACATGGAAGGGAGGGAGCTGTCCTGACTATGCATGCCTGTAGCAGCTGTTAGACTAATAGCTGCAGCACATGCCTGGTAATTTGGTTTTTCATGGTGCCTCATTTGGATGCTGCTCTGCGAACCAGACTGAAATGTTTAAATGTTTACCATCTCCCCTCTTCCCTGACCAATGGCTATGCTGGCTGCAGCTGTTGGGAACTGTAGTCCCAAACATCTGGAGGGCACCAGGTATGGCAAGGCTGGTTTAATTCAGTGATGAATCTCATGATCAAAGCAAAGAAAGCTTGTGGCCTTTGGCACCAGGGGACTAGGGCTTTGCAAGTCACAGCTTGCTGTATAAAATAGCAAATCTAACATACAGTCATGCCTTGGATTGAGAGCATAATTCGTTCCGGAAATGTGTTTGTAATCCAAAACATTCTTATATCAAAATGAAATCCCCCCCAAAAAAAATTGTACAGAGATTTTTAATTTAAGCCATACTACAGTACTTGGATTGCAAGATGTTGCTTGTATATCAAGTTAAAAAAAAAATTAAATAAATATTTAAAAATTTGCTTGTCTTGCAAAATGCTCTTAAACCAAGTTACTTGCAATCCAAGGTATTACTGTATAGTGAAACTGGAAAATATAGATCACTTTATGTTGGCTTCTCAGGAGAAAGAAAAACAGCTTTTCTTTGCAAGTCATATGTTGAAAATGACTAGGTCTTAATGCATTTTTCTAAAGTAATACCTTTGTTGATTCTGCCACCTCCAGATGGTTCCCTTGCACTCCAGATGTGGGGCAGCAAGAGGACAGGTGAGGGGAAACGGAAGGGATGGGAAGCCCAGGGGGCAAAAAGTAGGAAGCAGAAGCCCTAGTTACATTATTTTGTGAAGTGGAACTAAACCACTAGCAACCCTAATCTAAATTAAGTCCTTGGGACTAAGAGCAGAGAGTGAATCAGCAAGGCTTTATGCTCCAACAAATCTTTCTTAGTGGAGGGTAAAATTTTCCCCACAGTCTGGAAAGATAGTTATTGTTTCAACCATTATGGTCATGAAAGGATGAGAAAACAAAATAGTAAAATACTAGATCCTTTTAAAAAATGAGGTATTGCAATACTTAGGGAAACAAAAACTATTAAATCACTGCAAGATACCCAAACCATGCCATGTCTACAGCACAGCTGGATCATTCCTCCAGTAAAACAATGATCTGCAGCAGAAAGAAGAGTATCTTAACAGTAAGAAAATATAATAGCACCATCTATTATTTGGAGATGTAGACACTGCATTTTAAAATTAATCTGTTGCTAAGCAGGTGTATTATGACTGATATTATGTCGTTTGCATTTAGGGCTCACATGAAATCAGATTATCCTAAAGTTGACTGAGCAGCTGTTAATTAGCTGTTCTTATTCTAAATTGCAAGCTTGGTTTCCACACTGTTTGTACATTTTATATAGCTATACTTGATTAATTTTATTTTAAAATCAATATTATGTAATTAAACATGGCCTTTAGGTTGTTGTAATTTTAAAGTATTTGCCAATCTTCTATATATTTATTGGAAATATATAAATTTCATATATATTTTACTGAAAAATGTATATATGCCACTTTCTTAAAAATATACTCGTGTATATTATATACTTATAGTTGCTTATATAAGGAGCTCTTGCAAAGCATCTGGGAAGAGTTTATCTGGGAGAGTTTCACCAGTAGAAGAGGAGTGTCTTCAGGAGGGATGGAGAGGTTGGAGAAGACAGCAGTAGCAGCAGGTGGTCCAGGAAGCCAAGCTGGAAGCAGGCAAGGCAGAATCAGAAGAAGGCCAACAAGTAAAGCTGCCTTCAGAGGCAGCTTCAGCTATTTCTGAAGGAGTTGCCTTCAGAGATAGCTGAGACCTGGCAACAGATAGCTGCTGGACCAGATAGAGGACTTCAAGGGAAGTCTGGAAATTGCATTAAAGGTCCCAGATGGTAGTCAAGCCTTACAAGAAGGAAGACTACATATCAAGCCCTCAGTGCTAGGCCTGTGGATTAACTTGGGTGCAGCTTAATAGTGGAATTGGCTTAAGTTTGGTTAGGGTTAGGAAGTGTAGCTTCCATAGTTTGATTGGTGGCAACAGTAACAACATAAAAGTCCTGTTTTTCAGGTAACAGTAATAATAAAATCTATGCTTTCTGGTTCTATTTATTTTCTAATAAAATATTTTATATCTCTGTTTACGAGACCCATGGACCGGTTCATATGACCCAGGCGACGAGCGGGGGAGGCACCATGGGTCTGTCCATGGGGTCCGGCAGGGCGCCGCAGATGACCTGTGCCCCGTGCGTGTGGGCGGACCCCGGTGGAGCCAGCAGTCCCCACACCACAGTGCAGGCCTCCCGGCGCTAGGGGGTGGTGGCTCAGGATGCCCAGCGAGGCCATTTGCCCCTACAGGCCAGAGCTGCTGCAGCTCCGGCCGCTCTGGGCTGCCGCCTCTGTGCGGCCACGGGAGACCCCCACGGGACGGCTGCCCACTGTTCGCATGGCAGGGTGGCCACACATGGTAGCCACACACCTCTACACGTGGTGGCCACACACCTCTACCACCCATGGTGACTTTCCGTGCTTCCCGCGCACGGCCATCCCGCGGGGGCGCCCCTGGCTGGTGTCTGCACGACACGGGAACCGCAGGGGGCTTCTGCTCCCCCGCAGTTCCCGTGTCGTGTTAACCGGCCCCATAGCTCTGATCTGTTTGCCTCACGCCTACTGACCTTAGGTAAAAAGGGTATGTTAAATCAGGGCTTTTTTTCTGGTGGAACTCACCGGAACTGAGTTCCAGCACCTTTTCTTCTATTAATTGCATTACAATTTAATCGCCATCTACTCCGGAGGAAATGTAATCCAAGAGTTCCGGTACCTTTTTCTCCAGAAAAAAAGCACTGTGTTAAATACTCCCTTGTACACTGCCCGAAGAACTTCAGATATCGGGTGGTTTAAAACTACAGTAAATAAATAATAAAATAAAGGGGTGTAGATTTCTGATGGTTGTAGTATTGAATGGTGGGGTAATCTACATAGGGTCTTCCACATTTTGGTGTTATTAATGGTGGGATTGCCCCAGGGAGGGCACAAGGGTCAATAAAGTTTGTTTGTTCTTACAAGAAACACATTGTTCTTTTACCCATGTCCTTATAAATGTTTAAATGCTGAAATGGAAAAATGGATACATTATAGAAAACTAATACCTGGAAACAAATTCCAGATTTAAAAAATAAAAATGGTTTCAAATGTGTTGAGTTTTTCTTTGCCCTCATCTTTGCATTATGTACAACATGTTCAATGAGGAAGGATAAAATAGGATGCCGTTGTGAAGGATTAAGGCCTACACAGGCTTGAGTTAGGCTGAGGCCTGAAGGCCCAATATCTTCTGATGGGAGGGCAGGGCCGGTGCTACCATTAGGCCAACTAGGCAGCTGCCTAGGGTGCAGGGCTAAAGGGGGTGCCAGAAATAGGGAGGGAGGGCTCAAGTGGGAAGGGGGGGCGCTAAATATCTGATCTTGCCTAGGGCACCAAACTGCACCAAACTGCCTTGCACCGGCCCTGTGGGAGGGGGCATTCTTGAGTTTCATTTTCCCCCTAATGAAGTTAAGTTTTATTTCCCCAATTTTAGGTCACGTGATTGTAGCCTTCTAGTTCTGTGGGAGGGTATATAAAGAGGTGTGGAAAAGCTGCGAGGAGAGATAAATTGGGGAGAGAGCACAGAGGCAGAGAGAGAGAGAGAGAGAGATTGAAACTGAAGAACAGCCAGAGCTAGGCTGGAAGGGAGTCTCTACTAAGGCCTACTGGTGAAAGTGTAGCTAGGTTAGAGAAAACTGCAGTATTATTTCTTTTACATGCTTTTTGAAATCTCACAGCTCTATTTGTGTAATTACCCTAAGTTAATGTGAATTTACCATACCAAATTTAGTAAAGTAAACAGTTATTGTTAAGATTGTCAGATTGTCAGATTGTCTGGAGTGTCTTTTACAACACGCCTAAGGCCTAATCCCACGTTACTGGGAAGAAAAGGCAAAGGGCAGGAACGTGGCATCCTGATGGCAGAAAGGGCTCTTAAAGAGGCAAAATATCTTTAAGGAGCTGATCAAGGTGTTCTGGGGCAAAGGTGGAACCTTGACAGCCGTACTTTAGTTTTTCAGGGCATGCAGTCTTGTGGGGTAGTAACTCCAACCATGATATTCAACTTGAAGGACAGGATGAAGGCTGGAAAGTGCTTTAATAGATTACATTACTCTGAGCTTAAAAAGTGAAATATTAATGTGAAAGACTCTAGGAATGATTTCTTAGCTACGGTTATAAAGGAGGAAAGGAGTTGAATCCTGAATCTTGGGTCAGTCTGCTATTTCATCCTGGCTCAGCATGGATAGAATAGATTCCAAAGAAATATTGTTGCCATAGCCCTGGAGGAAGCTCCATGTGTGTGCCAAGGGAGCAATGTAATTGGCTTATTTCCTTAGCTCCAGTACAAAGAAACATCTAGTGGGCCTGATAATAAGTATGTGGAAGAGATAGGAATGGGTGAGAAATTTGTTTGGTTTGCATTTCAATGTGAACTTCCCAAATTCGCACTTCCTGAACCTAAACATAAAATGGTACACAAGTTAGAGGTCAAAATCCATAGTTTTCTGAAGTTGGCCACAAAAAAATAAACAAATATGCAAATACAAAAAAAATGTGTATGTTTGAAAAACGGTACAAAAATGCAGAACTTTGAAACAGTGCATACCAAAAAACTGTATATTTAGAAAAAAATGCACACAAAAATGCTTTGTGCAGTTTAAAAATAGCCTGTAGAAACTGTGTTCATTGGAAAGACATGTCTACAAAAATGCATATATTTCAATGTGCAGAAAAATATATTCATTTTTTTATGTGGACTAAAAATAAATAAATCACAATCTGATGCAGAAACAGGACAGAAGAAACTTAGCAGGGAGAAACGAAAACCTGAAAATTGAGCTTGACATATTCGCCCATCCCTAGCACTGTACATCCTTTGAATGCAGATGGTGGTGCCAGGTTTAGGCCTGACATCTCCAGTTGAACAGATCTCAGACAGAAGAACTAGGAAAACCTCTGCCTCGAGAGTTGCTGTCAGTCAGAACAGAGGGTATTACACTTTTACTAGACGAGTTTCTGTAAAAGGGCAGCTTCATGTGTCCTCATTTCTACCTGTTCCTGCTATTCCCTCTTCTCCAATTTCTGCCTAGCAATAGCCAGTCAAGAGCAAGCGGCATTCAATAGGAACTTAAGGGATGCAAAATTACTGTCTCCTCCTTCAGTTACGGATTAATGCAGCAAGGAGTATTACTGTAAGGAGAAGAAGGAAGGAGTCTGAGCATAATTGGAACACAAGAGCAGCAGCTGATGGCTCATTAATCATTTGCAACGAAGAAGGTACATTGCAATGCACTCATTGAGAGTGGCAATGTAAAAGCAAGCTTTTTATCAGTTTAAAATTGGCATGGGCTGCCCTTTCCTCGTCACTACAATAACCCCATGAGAATCCCAAGAGGAACTTGTCTAGAAAGGATACTTCAATATCTATTTGTTTTAAAGTGTCCTCTCAGTAGTACACCATTTATTTAAATTGGTGTAGAAATAAGCTTTGCTGACAGTCTGAAACACAAACAAGGCTTCACTTGAGACTTAAATCATTCTGATTCAGTCTGAACCAGGAAGCAGGAATATGGACTAGCCTTAAATGGGGGGTGGGTTGGGGGACAACAACACCACTAGCAATAACTTGGGGGCATAGATACAGGTCTGACTTAAATTAGGTGCACACATTTGGATTCAACTCAAAAATAAGTTCCTTCATTTACTTCATAAAGGGGTAACTGAACATAAAGCGGTTGGAAGAAAGTCCATTTTCCATAAATATTATCAGCATATGTGTCAGTTCCCTGAGCAGACAACACAGAAGGCAGACAGAGAACCATTTCATCCTGTATCTGCATTCTGCACAAGATATATGGTAAAATTCTCCTTACCACTTGACAGGGTGATATAAGCAAGTACTTAAGTATTTTCCATTTTGTAATGGTTATCATCCATCCACACACATGAACATAAATCCTCCTCCTCCATCACCCCAGGCTCCCCAAAAATATAGGGCCAAAACAGACATGACTTTAAATCTGTGTCTAGTAGCTACGTCTTTAAAAAAAAAACATTCCAGAGTTCCCTGGAATTATTCCCTGATTTGGATGAGCATCCTAGTGTGGGAGGTAGGGGAGTCAAGATCTGGACTGTGCATCATGTGACTACTCTAGAGTTAAAATGAACAAAAGATATAGCTGCTAGACACAGATTTAAGGTAATATCTGTTTTGGACCATTGGAGACCTTCCCTCAATGTACATCCCATTCCACCCATTAAGGATATTGGGTTGGATAAACACCAACTTAGAACTTAATTCCAGAGTGAAGATGAGCACTGAGCTGGAAAACCACCAGTGGAAACCAAGAAGGCACACATTGACTCATGTCAGCTAACCTATAATTCTCTTTGCACGCACACACACACACACACACCCTTGCCAGAGACAGGCCCCAAATTAAATAAAAATGTGTGTTAATACCTGTGTCTGCTTAAGGTAAGTTTGCCAATGCTGCAGCCTTATACACACTTATCTCAGCAGGGCTTACTTCTGTGTAGACATGTATAGGATTGCACTGTAAGGTGTTTGTCCTGTAATAAACAGACAAATCACTGGGCAATTCATGGGAGATGAATGATGGAGTAAACCTTAAATATAACTATCATTTTAGTGTTAGTGTCCAAACATTGTACCCTTCTTAAACATGAATATAAGTTTAAGTAAAGAGGAAACTATTTTCTCAAAGCATTGTTTAAGAACTGTAGCCTCCAAAATTCAAATGTAAGTTTAAAAAAAAATCAGCTTCAATTTGAAGCTTAGACCATGCACGGGCCATTTAGTGCATGATGCTGTAGCTGTCACTGGGGCGCAGAATTATGTGGGTGATTCAGCCATTCAGAGAGTCTTTTGTCTGAAAGGTCATTCATGTGACTCCAGCTGATGGTAAACACAGCATTTTATCTAAGTGCTTTCAGGAGAAAACTTTAAAACTGGCATGTTATATAACCAAGAGTTTTCTAAGATGTGAATTTTCATGCACATTTTTTTTTAAAAAAAAGTGCAGTTTAACGTAGAAATGGTATAACAGACTTACGAATGAACACATGGGAAAGTGACACAGACTAGAAATAGACTGATCCATCCATCCTTAGTAGAAGGCAGAGACAGCATGAAGATAGAGAGAAGGTAGCTGAAGAGATACTGACCATGTGGGCAGACTAAACTGATAGATTTCCATCATCCAGATAAGGAGAAGGGAGGAGTTTATAATAAGACTGGCATATCTAAAGAGAGGATTGGCATCCACACAAAACATTTTAGAAAGCTCTGAATTACGTTTGTGGCTGGGATCCAGAGCCCCACACGTTTGTGGCTCCCACCACTAGCAGTGACACATGGAGCTTTGCAAGCACATGGGCTCTTTTCTCTTTGACAGCAGGTAATGTGGAAGCTGTGTTGAAGGAGGGCCTGCCTCACTCAATGGTCTTTTTTTTTTTTTTAAAAGAGTTTTTAAATCTTACATTGGGGCTTAATACACCCATTTGTTTGTTCTCTTTGTCTTGCATATGGGCTGCTCATCATTGCATTTCTGTTTTGGTTTACTCCAGTAGCAGCAATGACAAATGTCCTGTGTTCTAACAATGTACAGTAATACCTTGGATTGCAAGTAACTTGGTTTGAGAGCGTTTTGCAAGACAAGCAATTTTTTAAATATTTATTTAATTATTTTTTTACTTGATATTCAAGCGACGTCTTGCAATACAAGTACTGTAGTACGGCTTAAATTAAAAATCTCTGTACAAATTTTTTTGGGGGGGATTTCGTTTTGATATAAGAGTGTTTTGGATTACAAGCATGTTTCTGGAACAAATTATGCTCTCAATCCAAGGCATGACTATATTCTAGAAAGGTATTCTTGCCTGTTCCTATGCAGGTTTACGCCACAGTAATAACCACCCTTGCCTTCCCTTGGATGCCACTGTCTTATTTCTCATTATCTTCCACATTGCAACTGTTGTGTAGTGGATGCCACATGTGTCTGGGAGTCTGGACAGGCTGTTATGCACTTCAAAAAATGTATATTGAAAGTATCTGTGGCTCATGCTGGCTCAGCTTGTTGGAGCGTGGAAAGCTAAGCAGGGTCAGGCCTGGTTATTACTTGGATGGGAGACCCCTCCTCTAGTTTCCTGCATTGAGCAGGGGGTTGGACTCGATGGCCTTGTAGGCCCCTTCCAACTCTATGATCCAATGATCTGAAGCATATATAAACCATCCGATAAATGCCATATAAAGGGGTTGATTTTGCTTCCCGGCATTTTTCTTGGAGCTGGCGTGCAGTAAAAATCATGTCTACTGTCCCTCTAGAGGGGCGGAAGCCATATTGAGTTTCAGGGAGGATCTCTTCTGAAATAGATAGAAGACGGTTTGCGAGAATCCTAGCAAATATTTTACCTGCGGTTGCTAAGAGAGAAATGCCCCGATAGTTTCCACAGTCTGTTCTATCACCCTTCTTAAAGAGGGTGATAATTATGGCATCCCTGAAGTCTTCTGGGATCTCTTCTCTTATCCAGATTTTTCGATGAGTTTATGAAGATGTTGTACAAGTTCGGGGCCCCCTTCTTTAAAGATTTCAGCAGGAATCCCATCTGGTCCACTAGCTTTGTTGTTCTTCATTTGATTAATGGCTTTTTTTACTTCATCCAAAGTGGGGAGTATTGCAAGTTCCTCTTTAATTTGTTTTTGCGGGATTTGCGAAAAAATCTCATTATCCACCTTAGATTTACGATTTAAAAGGTCATAATAATACTCTTTCCAACGCAGTGCAATAAACTCTTGTCTTTTAAGAGTTTGGTGCCATCTTTTGATTGTAAAGGGTTTGTACCATAGGTTTTTGGTCCATAAATGGCCCTTGTGGCCTTAAAAAAGCCCCGTGCATCATGAGATTCTGCAAGTTGTTGAATTTCTTCAGCTTTCTTTTTCCACCAAGCGTTCTTAAGTTCTCTTGTTCTTCTTTGGACCTCAGCCTCTGCGCTAGCATAGGTTTTTTCTTGGCTAAGGCCTTTGATACTGTAGACCGTACAGCTCTCTGGACTATCCTTATGAAAATTGGATGCCCCAATAAATTTGTGAATATCTTGCGACTTCTCCATGACAACATGACGGCAACGGTTTTGGACAACAACGGCTCTCATGGTGCTCCATTTAAAGTGGGATCAGGTGTTAAACAGGGATGTGTTATCGCCCCAACATTATTTGCCATTTTCATCGCCATGGTTTTACATCTTGTCAAGGGGAAACAGCCTGTGTTACATGAAATAGTAAAGATAACTTTTTAGATGCAGAATGTACTGTCATTCATAACAACTATTAACACCAGCTTATATCAGAAACAAACAATTCAAGTATAAATATCATATTTGCTTTGGTATACTGTAAGCTGGATATTTTTGTCTTAATGGGGATCCTGTAACAGCTCATCTATTATTTAAAGCTGTTTCTGACTTAGCCAGAAACATTAATCTGGTTTTACATGTTTTCTTTGAAGTCTTGAAATAACAGCATTATAATGAAAAATAAATATAGGGATTAAATCAACCTAGCAAATATCCTCTCTTTACTTACATCTACTAATAAACATTTTTAATGAACTACATCCTGAGGTAAAACAGTTACCTTATTTATTTAAATAGTTTATTTACCTTATTTATTTAAATCTTCACTCCTGTGTTCTTCAGTTTTGGATTATAACACACACACACACACACACACACACACACACAAATAAAGCTAATGAATGAACATATAAACACGTACATGCTAAGTTTTGTTACAAATATACAAACAAATATATCCACCATAAACAGATACAAATAGATAAAAAGAGAATGAACACTAAAATCCCCATCCTTATCATGCCCATGTAAAGTTGCGAGGTCATCCAAGTAATACCTCCACCTGAGTCCTCTTCAGCCACGATCGCATTATTAGTCTTGTGTAGGTTCCCAAACCGTTAGTGTTTAATGTGAACTATTCATAACCTCAGCATTTTCTGAAAGCACTGTAAGATTTCTTGATACAATGGGCTTTTCATGGCTAGGGGTAAGGCAGATTGAGGCTTGCATTCGACACTGCAACCAAATAATTTTGGGGGCTTTGTTGGTCAAACACAGCATCTGGAATAATGTCTGGAAAGTTACAAGGAGACAAGTGAGGTGTTGACATTGTGCAATATGCTCTCAGTGTGTAAGACACCAGGGAAATCAAACCACTGACTTTAGAAGTGGCCCCTTGTTCCCTTAACCAGCAAGGCAGGTCTCAGGTTTTTATTCTGAAAATGTTCATTCACTAAATTTTACGGAGGGTCCAGATAACATTGTCTCCAGTTTGTAGCCTTCCTGTTTCCCCCCACCGTTCCTTCCACCAGGAAAAACAACAACCATGAGCAGAGTGATCCTATGGCTCCTAGTCAGTGTCTAGAGGGCCATAGGATTTTTTGAATGCTCAGATCCGAGGTTGGAAAAGAGCCCCGACCTCAGATCTGGGGATCCGTGCCCAGATCTCCCTCCCGCTCCCTTACAGCCACGTGGAAGGAACCACACTGGCTGCTTCTCTGAGGTCCTAAGAGTGACCTCGGAGAAGGGGCAAAGGGGACGCTCTGAGCAGTGGGAAGGTGAGGAGACTGGCACCGTCAAGATATGATGTATCCTGCTGGCACCTCAGCTTCCTTCCCTCCCCCTCCAAAGAGCCACAGTTAGACAGCTGAAATTGGCCACCTAGCTGCTTTGCAGAGCGGGAGGAGCACAGAGGCGATCTTTGCCTCCACGCTCCTCCTGCTCTGCATAAAATGCCCATAATCCTCCAAGTTCGGAAGGCTACGGGCATCCCCACTGGATTGTGCTCTAAGGCAGAAAAGACAGAATAACAGCACAAAGCCTTTTTATTGTTAGCAATAAAAGCCCTCTGTCTGGAAGCACCCACAGACGCCTGTGCCTTGCCTTGGACTGCATTGCGAATGCTTATCTCATTGAACTTTATTTTAATGTTGCATATTTTTGCATCAAAGATGTTATTTTAAAAATTTCATAAGCAGTAAAGAAGATAACTTACGGAGAAATAAGAAAATACAGCATTGGATAGACAGATAAAATAACAAAAGGCAGTGTACCACATTAAAGGGGGGGGGAAGCTGATTAAAAACCATTTCACTTAGGACTGTATCAGTGTTAGCTGCTTAGAATTTCAAAAGGCTAATGTATTCATATGATAGCAATGGATTATTTTATTTCCTCCTCTATCTACAAAGAACGCAGTGCATTGTGAATGGTATAAAACTTTGTCTTATAAACAAACAACGTTTGAATTATATTACTGAAAGAAAGATGCAATCATGACATTATTACAGCAGTCATCCAAAACAAAGGGCAATGTAATGGCTGTAACGGGCTGCGCATGGCCTCTGCTCATTGCACCACAGGCTTATGAGGGTCAAGGGACCCTCCAGAGTGCTATCCGGTTCAGCATGAGGGGCTGCAGTTGGCAGTGGAGACTGCGAAACTCCCCATGTGCATGTGAAAGAGCATTTGTAGGAGATAGCCGCCTCATGCCTATTTAGACAGGAAAAGGTCCCAGCATGGCTGGCTGGAGAATGCTGGGACTTGCAGGACTTTTTTTCTGTCTAAACATGCATAGGATTGCATCCTTAAGTGATTAGGCTTAATCATGGTGTGTGATGCTCTGCTTGTATCATTTATACAGACTTGATTTCCAGTACAGTCTTTCAGTTCCATATATAGAAAGTAATGTCTTCTTCATTTTTTTTATTTTTCTCTCCTCGTAGGAAAGTCTTGTTTTAATCAACTAGGTCAAGCTGACCTGTTCTACAGGCAGCCTTATGATCATTACATTTCTGTACCTGAAAACCTTGAGATAGCTGGGAGCCTTTAATAATAAATATTGAATGGCTTTGTTTTGAGTGCTGCTACCAAACCAAGCTGTGATGGACACCAAAATGGTGTTATGCATTTGCTCAATATTAGCTAAGGAACACCTAAACCACAGGCCTGCTAAACTCCTTTGCTCCCAGCGCTTACCAGGCGTGACCTTTTCGCATCCTCCTCAGTTGATGCACAAGCCGTAGGGTGGCAGCACAAGCTGGAACTGTCTCAAGAACCTCCCATGACGGCAGCACTGACGTCCCTTTTAACAATTCCATACTGCTGATGCAGAAGAAACAACCTTGACACAGCAGGCTATAACCTTCCCAACTTCAGTGGTGGTTAAATAAGATGCATCATCAAATGTAAACATTGTGATGTTCACTCTTCTATAAAGCTCCCAGACTTGCATAATCATTGAGCCATGCTGGATTGGGTTACTAACAGATGATCAGTGCAGCCAACTACTAGTCCCGATGGCTAGTATCAGAGACAGTATGCTTATGTACACAGTTGCTGGGGGACCTGGGCGGGAGGGTGCTGTTGCACTCATGTCTGACTTGCGGGATTCCCACAGGCCGCTGGTTGACCACACAGTGCACCAGGCACATAGCCAGCCTAAAAATTGTTCTTGGGGTGGGGGGTGCCAAAAAAGTGGGGGAGTAGTTTATCTGGTCTGCAGACCTTTTTAAGACAAAACTGTACAGTGTTTTATTTAACCTTTATTTTTGCAGCCACACTGCAATTATGTACATTCAAAAATTTCACTAAGGAACATCAACAATTGTTACTGTTCTTGCCACCAATTAACAAAAAGGTTTAAAAAATAATAATCAAGAATTACCCACTAGTAGAAAATGGATTATTGAAGGGCTGTCCAGTCCAGTTCCAGTTTAAAGATAAAGAACCACAAGAACTCTTGGCCATCAACAGTTAGTAGCTGAACAGTAGACTGAACAGGTAGGCACACAGGTCACCTGGTCATAGCCTTCCACGCTATAGAGATGTACTGTTTTGTATTTAAATTATAATAATTATTTCTAAATTTGCATATTTATTTTATTTATTTATTTATTATATTTATACCCCACCTTTTTCCTGCAAGGAACTCAAGGTGGCTTACATAATCCTCCTCCTCCTCCTCTCCATTTTATCCTCACAACAACCCTGTGACGTAGGTTAGGCTGAGAGGCAGTGACTGGTCCAAAGCTACCCAGTGAGTTTCATGGCCGAGCAGGGACTAGAACCTGGATCTCCCGAGTCTCAGTCCAACACTCTCACCACTACGCCACACTGGCATACATATAAATTCAACATGCATATTTTATGCAGATTGGTACCTTCTTTTGTACTCTTTTTTGGTGATGCATTTCCTCTTTTTTTTGGCTATTCATATGTGGCCACCCCACTGCTCCCCTTCCCCATTTCTTTGCTCCTGCTTCTCCAGGCTTGCTCCCAGGTTAATTTCCTTTCAGCCCTATGGGCAAAGAAAGGGAG
>JAHFWL010001393.1:0-46256 GCA_021292165.1 Shinisaurus crocodilurus
TACGCTCCCCAAAACTTTGCCATGGCGGTGCGGCGCGGCGGCACCCCCCTGCCAGGGACGAGGTGGGCGGCGGCGGAAGAGAGGAGGGCGCCGCTCCCCAAAAACATTGCCGCCGCCTCACCTGACCTGATCCCGTTGGAGGGGTGGCCCGATTTAGCTCTTCTGAGCGGCGCGGAGCGTTCTCCGTGCCGCTGAAGCCGCTGCCGCCGCCGCTGGAGTCAATGCCGGAGCCGCTGAGCCGCCACCGCCACGTCACATCCGGCTGCTTCGGCGCGCTGGACCCCCGCACTATGATTTTGGCAGGGGAACCAGGGCAACAGGGCTTAAACGCCCTGTTGACCTGATTTCCCCCCCCGCCAAAAACATAGCGCGGGGTCCAGCGCGCGAAGCAGGGTTCTGTTGCGTCACTTCTGCTGCGCCAAAGTGACGCGACGGGACCAGCGCGGCCGACTCGCTGCGGAGAGCGCAAGCCAGCGAGGAGGCAGGTAGGTCCACGTGAAAGCAGTAATGGTTATCAGAAAGGGAAAAAGATCCATGTGCAAATTATGGAAAACTAATAGCAATAGAACAAAATAATATCTCCATAAATTTATTTATTTATTAACTGCTTTTTTACCCCCATTTCTTAAAAACAATAAAGAAGAATAAAACTCAATTACAATATCGCCCCTCCCATCCCCAGCGATATGTAATTTGTGTTTTATTCTTCTTTATATCCTGTTTTGGATTGTTTTTAAGAAATGCAGGGTTAAAAAGCAGCTAATAAATATAAATGTATGGAGATATTATTTTTTCTCTTCTCATTAGTTTTCCAATAATCTGCACATGAATCTTTTTCCCTTGTTTTCTTCCTCTAAAACTAAGTGCGTCTTATGGCCTGGGGCGTGTTATGGAGCGAAAAATACGGTATATTCCTGAATATCCAGTATGGCACACAGGACCTTTACAAATATTGAACTAAGTACGACTTCCTGGAATAGATTTCAATGTATCTTAGTGGCCGGAACTCATGTTTAGCATGATTGGCAGGAAGTTAAACCCCTGTAAAAATGCTCAGCTTCCCAATACTTCATATTAAATTGCTCTGTTCTAAATAATGAAAACTATAATCAAGTTGCCTCTGATCTAAGGCAACAACATGCTTTGTTAAAAGGCTTTTTTAATGTATTAAGATGTGTTATCCATAATTTGAATGGAAGCTTTTGCCCTACTCTTAGCTATTACAAGCTTTTAACCTGTAAGTTAAAGCCTGGAAGTATAAACAGTATTGAAACAGGTGTATATTATTCAAAATGGGATTAATCTTGTCATCCTTAGGAGAAAAAAAGATCAATTTATTGTCTTAATTTCTCTTAATAAAGCCTTATCTTGTACACTTGATTGTAGATACATTAGCATCCTAGCCCTAAACAAAATACTTGTAACTCCCATTGATTTCATTCAAATGCAATTGGCAGTGAATCTATACAACTTGAGGCCATATCAATGGCCATGGTTGCTAATTCTTTTTGCTTCTCCCCATGCAGCTCCATTATCATCTAAATCAGAAATGGGCAACCTATCTTGGTCTGGGGCCCAGATTGCTTCCCTGGACCAAATCAGCAGGCCGGATGATGTCACAGAAGCCTTTCCCAGAAGCCCCTCCCATGACATCCCACCCCACCCAATTCTTCGCATGCACAGAGAGGCAAAGAGCTCCATCCCTCTCTTTGCATGGAGAAAATGACTCAGCTAGCATTTGCAGGAGTGGGCTCTTGGAAGTGCCAGCCAAGTCAGGCCACCTCATTCCCACACTACTCGCATACCACTTGCAAGACATGAGTGGTGCAGGAAGGGACTCAGCTGGGGCTTGCAAACTCTGGCTGAATATGGGGAATCCTTTGTTATTTCTGAGGGGGATTCCTCTGCTGTTTGACTGGCCCAAGCACCACAGATGGCCTTCTGAGTAGTCTGGGTCTGATTCTGAACTAGACAGAATGGTTTAGAATCCAGTACTGTAGTAGAAACCTTAAGGCCTGGAAGGTGGCGCACCTGACTTTGCAACGATTACATGAGAACGTGGAGTGTAACTCCAGAACTGGCCCAGCTACAAGATAAGGCTTCAGGTCACAGCCCTGATTTATTGCTTGAGAGGTGGGAACTAGAGAGCGGGAGGAATCAGAAGAGGAGTGGAATTGGGTATGTTCACCCAGGTGAGACAGCAATCAAGATGGAGGAGCAGCGACACTCCCTGTGGTATTCTCTACATTTTACAGGCTAAACATTCAGGTCAGGAACGGTGGTCAGAAGAGGGGCATTAACTAGGCCCAACCGGTATTAATTAGGCCCTAGGTGCCAAGACCTTGCTGAGATCAAGGTCTTAATGCCTTAGATATCTACTAGGTCTGGATTGTCTTAGTAACTCTCTGAACTCTTGTTTATGATAATTGGGTATCGAGTTTAGGTATAACAATCCCTTGCTGGGAGTTACAATGCTGAATAGATTTTAGCTTAAGATTGTCCCCTGAGTCAAGTGTGGGGTGGGGGGGGCTGCCATGAAGAAGCCAATTGTCTGTGTGGGGCATTTAAATGTTACAGGCTATTTCACAAGTCTTTGGAAGGCTATCTGTGTAACCTGATCTATGAAATAAAAACCTAGATGCAAAAGGTGCTCTGTGTTGAATTGCTTCTGGGGCCAGGCAGCATAGCTGCTACACTCTCCATGACAGGGCAGGGCTTGGGGAGGGGGAGGGACATCCCACGGACAAAGGAAGACAGTCAGGCGATCACTCGTGACGCGATAAGATTGTCTTCCAGGATAAAAAAGAAAATTTACAAAAGGAGATTTTAAAAGGAGGAAAAATTCTAAGAAAATTGTGTAGACTCTAGCGATGGGTCCGTAGTGACTGTGGAGGCCAATTCTAGAATCCACCACAGCTTCCCACAGTGAGGACACAGGTTACCAGATGGAAGATGGTCTTGTAAAGGATTCATTTGACGTGCTTTTCGCTTAGCACGTTTCTCCTTTCACCTTGCACTCGAGCTTCTTCAAAGTCCATAGAACCTTTGTGGAAGGCCAACCTCCAGTTAGATCGTTCATGGGCCAGAGCTTCCCAGTTTTTGATGTTATATTGCATTTTTTTAGATTAGCCTTAAGAACATCTTTAAACCTCTTATATTGACCACCGATATTCCGCTTTCCATCCTTGAGTTGGGAATAAAGTAACTGCTTTGGGAGACGGCAGTCAGGCATTCGAACAACTGACCGGTCCATTGAAGTTGGCGTTGAAGGATCATTTTTCAACGCTAGTAGTCTTTGCTTCTTCCAGTACACTGACATTTGTTCGCCTATCTTCCCAAGTAATTTGCAGGATTTTCCAGAGGCAACGTTGATGAAATCTTTCAAGGAGTTGGAGGTGACGTTTATAGATAGTCCATGTTTCGCAGGCATACAATAAAGTTGGTAATACAATGGCTTCATAAACCAGTGTTTTGGTCGTCTTACCAGTGGCTTGTCTTAGTAAGCCCTTTGTCCCCCCAAATATGGGGATTTTTCTCCACACTCAAAAATGGATGATTTCTCTTCATCTTTCACACACCCACACACCACCACACACGCCCAGACTTCAGAGAAAAAATAAAAATAAAGAGCAGAATTTCAGCTTTGCATTAATTTAGTACAGCTGAAGCAGTGTGGAAAGAAGCCACGGGGAAGTGATAACCATGTTGCTCTGGTAATGCATGAATTGTTCTAAGATGTAAACAACTGAAAAGTAGCTTACTTTTTGTGCAACTGCATAACATGGTTGTGCTTGCTTGTCGTTTTCTTCTTGTTTTTGTCACTTTCTTGCAGTTAATAATGTTAAAGTCTGTCAGCATTAGTGCAGAAATAATTCAAGGTAACAGCCCCATCCTATGTGGCTGCCCATAACCCCATAACCCTCCGAGCCTGGAGGATTACGGGCATCCAATTGAGTGCAGGGGAGCACAGTGGATAGGATTCCTGCCATGCTTCACTCGCTCTCAAAAATATCTAGATGGCTGATTTCAGCTGTCTAAATGCGTTACATCTCCTCCCGAAGAGGAAGAGGCTGAGGCACCACCTGGATTCTGTGGAAACCAGCGGTGCCTCACTCCTCCCCTCCCCGGGAACACCCCTCCCATGGAGGAACCAAATACGATCTTCTGTCTATGGTTCTCTGCCAGCGTGGAAAGAACTGTGCCGGCTACAGGAGTGGGGGCAGGCTGCAACCGCGGAAGAGATTTCTAAGGTTGCAGCGGTGACTGTGCCGGCCCTATCCTATGACACCCCCCCCCGACAAGGTCAGAGGGCCATAGGATTGCACCCTTAAACTTCAACTTAAATGTATTTTATTTCTTTAAATAAGTCAGAACCAGAAGCCATATATATATATAGCTTCTTTATACCCAGAACCAGAAGCCATACATCAAGAGAAATAAAAACTTCAAAAATAGGGCACAATCCCTGTCAAAGCAAAGCACTTTTAAGTCCCCTTGAGTTTCCATTGATTTTAAATCCTACTGAGAATGCTTACTTAACACTCTCACTGAAATCAGGTGTTATTTAAAAGTGCTTCATTTCAACATGATTATGCTTCTAATATTTGAATTAATCAGAATACAAACAGGAATTAATATTTCTTGCATCTGCTTAACATTCAGTTGTGGAAAAAACACATGCCTGTTTTGCAGTATTTTTTGCTATTAAAAAATGAAAAGAAAAATTAAGAGGAAATCTATAATTAAAAGATGTCCTCTAATAGGAACAGAAATTGACATCTAAGCAATTAAGAGGTTATTTGAGGGTCAATTAATAGGCTGTTCATTCACTTACAAGCTAGCAATGAAATGGACCAAACCTACAAAGAAGAAACTTTTAATGAATGTTGCTGGTAACCTTAATTGAAGGAGAACACAGGAAGCTGCTGCTGAGTCCGATCATATTGGGCCCTTATTCAGTATTGTTTATGCTGACTGGAAGCAGTTCTACAGAGTTTCAGAGAGGAATCGTCGTTCCCAGGCCTATCTGGAGATGTCAGGGATAAAACATGTAACATTCTGATGCAAAGCATGTGCTCTACCACTGAGTTATATCCCCCACCCCCACATATACCTGGACTGAATTGTAAGCAAACATCGTAGGAGAATCTTGGCCACAGCACATTGCTGTATAGTGTAATATAGCGCAATGTTGTGATATGTGAAGCTTCTCCTTTAATTTCTTTTTCAGCTAATGGAAGAAAAGCACTGCCTTAGCAGCACTAAGGGATTCTAGTGTGGAATCAACTCATACCAGCTTTGTTAATTTAGTCATAATAACTTGCGCGTGTAAAGGCGAGATAAAGAAGAGGCAGACACAGGGCATATGGTTTCAAATCAGGGCCACATTTATTGAATTGAAGATCTGTGAAGGGTGAAGTGCGGTTCTAACCACGAGGAGATCAGGGATGACGATGTGATGAGGGTCAGCTGGAAAAACAGGAGCAAAGAGACCGAAGGCGGGAACCCAGGAGCTTAAATAAGCTCTTACCTGGGTCCCCGCCCTTTTGAGCCATTGGCTCATTTCTCGTGACCCACCTTACCAGGTGCCTGCCTCCTCTCTCCTCTCCCACGCGCAAGCCTTCTCCCTGTTCCCACGTAAGGGGCCATTGGAAGTTCTTTCTGAGTGTTTTCATTGTTCTTTCGTCTGCTGCTTTCCATATTCAAATAATCCAGATAATGGGGGCAGGGGAGATGGGATATTTGTGCTTTAGCATTTGGTTCTGATGCCTATTTGTGAAAACAGTGTCAAAGACAAATGCTTGGAAATTTCTCTGAGAATTTGACAGACAGAATGCTTGAAAGGCACAATGCCACCTCTGCTCTCCCTGTTACCCCTTCCCCCCTCCTACGAACAAACAAAACGAGAAGAGGGTATGTGTAGCAGGTGGAGGAGGGATCCAGGAATAATGCGCGAGAGGCATCTGACCTTTTCTCTGGTGGGAAAAGATGCTCAGGATCTCATTTCTCACCAAAGGAGAGGCCAGGCAGCCCTTAGTTGCCTAGAGGCCCTCTTCCACTTGCTGTCCGTTGCCTCCATCTCCAAGGTGAGGATTTTATTATATTTGGGGGAGAGGGGGGGAAGAAGGAGGTATTGATGGGTGCAAACAGAATCGAGGCAGGAGGTGCTTAAGGAGAAAGGAGCATGCACAAAAAGGAGAAAACTTTCCTTTGCACAGGTGCCGGTCTGCAAGAAATTGAAATGCTGCTTAGAGATCTGCAGCATACTGGACACACACTGGCTGTTACAAAGAGGACTCCACCCTCCTTGCCTCAACTGGTGGTCCGGTTATGATCTATTACAGACACATAGAGAATCAAAATGGATATTATGGGCCTTCATGACAGCCAAGTGATTGATACCTCAAGGCTGGAAAGAGAAATCCACCCCAGAAATTTTACAATGGACAGAGCTTGACAGGACTGAATTCGGGACTTATCAGCCAAATCCCTTGGCTACAAGCCATTGGTCTCTTCCTTAATCATTCTTGATTTGTCCCTGGGTTGTTCACACTCTTCTCAAGTCTTTTCTTACTGCTAATACCTTATTGCTAAGATTAGATATAGTATAGAAAAAGAAAGGTTGATGTGGACTCCTGCTTGCTTTTTCCTGACTGATCTGGGATTTCTGGGAACCCCTTTCAGTCTGGATACTTTAAAAAGGGGTGGTGGCAGCTACCTGTGGTATGCCCTATGTATGCTGCAATAAAATTTGGCTGTCTTAAACTCATTTGTGAGTGTTAAAATGCCACCAAAGAATTGCTCTAAGTGTGACAAATATATGCCATCACCAGAGCAGTCTCTGGTCTGTAATAAAGACAGAGGGTCAATTCCAAAATGACGGACTTTATATACATAAAATTACTATTATAAAATAATATATGAATGTCCACACAGTTGTAAATGTTGGCCCTTATATAAGCACTTTAGGAAGCCAGTGTAAGCACTCGCTTTCTACATTGATTGTAGGGGCCAAAGTGCTTGCTTTTGCAGCCATTTCCAAAGTAATAGGGATTTTTATGCTTGCTATCGCTTCACCTCAGACTGTTGATATGAGTGTCAAATTGTGGAGTCCATAAAATGATGACCAGGGAAGTTACTCTTTAACAAAAATATATCTGTTTCTTTTTATTCAGCTTGACTGTGTAGGTAATATTGGAATGTGATCTTTCTGCTTAGTGGAATGCTGAATAAACAGAATGTTCCACCTATAGCAGCAATCTAGAAGCAAAACCAGGGACTGGATTTGGAAAAGATCCATGGTCAAGGATTGATGTGAGGAGGAAAGGAAGGGGCAGGTTGCCAGGCTTCACTGGAATAGCAAACCACATATTTTATTTATAAGGTGTTTAAAAAACAACATAGAGCAATCTTATCCATGTCTACTCAGAAGTAAGTGCCACTGAGTTCAATGAGGCTTACTTTGAGGTAAGTAGGTATGGAATTGCAGCATTAACGTTTGGAAATCAGTCTTTTAGGGTGCAATCCTATGCCCTTTCAGAGAGTGCCCTGAAAATCCCATGGTCTGTGGGCAGATGCGCAGCAGCACAGAAGGAGTGACAGAGGCAGTTTTCACCTCTCCATCCTCCTTGTTTTTCCCCCCTCTAGATGGGCTTCTGAGCTTGTCTAGGGATGTCACACTCCCTGCGGCAGGACTGGGGGTGGAGAGGCCACAGAATACTACAGATCCCAGTCTTTCTGCTCCCCTTCTCTCCCATTGGACACCCCCCTTTCCACCTCCCCGAAGTCACTTTTGTGACCTCAGGAAGCAGCTGTCATGGTTCTTCCTGTGGCAGCTCTGAGGGAGTGAGGAAGGAGGGAGGAGGGATCAGAGCACAGAGCCCTCCTGCTGAGGTCGTAGGAGTGTCTGCAGCATCAGGAGGGGGAATCCAAAAAAGCCTGTGGTCCCTGGGACACTCTCCCAGGGGCCATAGAATTGCTACTAGTGCCCTTTAAAACACATTTGATATACATGTGGCATGCCTTCATATCCTTTGCCTTTGATATACAATCCAATTTACAGATTACAACATGAACATTATAACAACTGTTACAGTATTTTGCAGGTGCCAAAGCAAAATTAGCTGTTTTCTGTAATTTTCTTATTGCTATTAGCAGGTAAATAATCTAATTTTTTTTTAAATAGACCAATATATTAATGCCTTTTGCTTTTGTTGAATTGTTGTTACTTTACTTGTTTTAGCCATAAATCATAACAAAATTCAAAATGTAATATGGTGCAATCAATTTAAACATGAGACAAATGTTAAAATAACAGAAATCACAAAACTGCAATAAGACATCAGGAATCCAACTTGCAGACTAAAATATGAACATTATAACAACTGTTATGGTATTTTTTGCTGCCAAAGTAAAATTAGCTGTGTTTTCTGTAATTTCCTTATTGCTATTATCAAGTAAGTAATCTAATTTTTAAAGGTTAGACCAATTAACTCAATCTACCATTAACTGAGATAAAAACTTCTGCCTAATTTCTTCAGAGATGGGACAATGAAATATATAATGAGGAATGTTCTGTATTATACCTTCCTCAAAGTAGCAGAGGTTGAAAGGGCAAAGCAGTTAATGCCTATCCAGAATGAGTGATGTCATTTATCTATCTTATCTATTTTATTTTTATGTCACCCTATAACAAAATGTTCTCAGAACAGCTCACATTGTAGCAGGTTAAAAACAACAATATAATAATGCAAATCTAAAATGCCAGGGAGAAGAGAAATGCCTTTGCCTGATGCTGAAAAGATAATGTCAGCACCAGGCAAGCCTCCTTGGGGAAGACATTCCAGAAGCTGGGTGTTACAACCTAGAAGGCTCTCTCTCTCTCTCTCTCTCTCTCTCTCTCTCTCTCTCTCTCTCTCTCTTGTAGCCAGCCACCTCACTTTATTCAGTGGGGGCAACTGGAGGAGAGCCTCAAAAGATGACCGAAGGGTCTGGCCTCTAAAGGGATGAAAGGGTCTGGACCCTTACGTCTGGGCAGGACCTGTTGTATCCTAAGTAATGTAAACCTTTTTCTCAAAGGAAATTTAGAAAGTTCCAATAAATAATATTCAGATTCATGATTAAATTTAATCATGATATACTATCTGGCCATCTTATAAATAGGCATACAAAAAAAAAAAAGATCAACGTGAATGAAGTATCACAAACTATGTTCTTAAATTCTTTTCTTGTTGTCGTGATTTCCTAGAAACATTCAAGAGAAAAGCCATAGTCACACTTCATTTGACTTACAGATCTGGTTCAGATGTAACCCTAAACTGGTTTAGTGCTACATACACAAGTCAGTCTCTGGCTCATGTGATTTCCCTCTACTCTCTTCTCTGGTACAGGTGCAAAGTGAGCAGAAACTTTCACTTCCATTTTTAATTAACTGTGGCTTATTGTTATATCCTAACCCATTACTGCGGTTAGTCTTAACTGTGTTTTTTTAGGGAAACAAGCTAGGATTGTAAAACATAGTTTGAAGTTGACTTGTTTCCCTAAACCTTTGTTCATACTCACCTTCCCCAATCTGGCGCCCTCCAGATGCATTGGGCTACAACTCCCACCATCTCCACTCTACATGGCTAGCCAGATTGGGGTGCCAGATTGGGGAAGCCTAATTAAGACATACCATACAATGTCCAGTTTTGAACATAATGAGTACCAGAAAAGCTGCTGAGGCTTGTACATGTAATGCTTAGCAATAATTTAGCTGTATTTCTGAATTAGGCCATTGTGTCTGCCGATATAGATTGAATAGAGGAATTTAATTTCAATTTTTCTGCCATGCATATTTTAGGAAGCATATCTTAAATACAATAGACAAATTCCCAGTCTCAGATCTTAATAAAGCCCTAAGTGTACCTTCCAGGACTCCCTTTATTGCTCTTAACTTTATTTTGGAAAGTTACCAAATCCAAGGAACTGTAAAAGCATCATATTTCTATTCCATAGAGTATTTGCTATATTTGCTATATAATTGGGATACCTGTATTTTTAGGATTGGCCCAAGTATCATGTGCACATTTATATGTTCCCTTCACCTTTTCAGGGCTTATTCCAGGAATGTAACTGGGAAGGATGGCCTTTCTGTGTTTTGAATTTCAGATAGCCTTTTTTCCAGAGGACTTTTACCATATTCTCCAAAATTAGATCGCGCAAATCCTACAATATATGGATAAAGGTGGCTATCAAGTGAGGTCTTCATTAAGTGTCAGGCACACTGATTTAATACTTCTGACACCTTTTGGTGCCAGAAATACTAAACTGGGATTGGGATTATTGGGATTGGGATTATTCCTCTTAGTCCAAATGACAGGTAAGGGCCTAATTAGATCAGCATGAGTGTCAGGATACAAAACAGAAATAATTATGCAAACCATGTGATACTAGTTAAAACAGAAATAGCCATGCAAAATCATGGGATACTACTTAGCTCTCGCAATAGTGAACGAGCTAAATGTGCATGATAGTTCAAAAGGATCTGGTGGCACTTGCTAAATACACTTTCACAGTTAAATACACTTTCACATTGTTAACTATTGTGCGTAGTGTATATTTTGTTAGAGTATATCTGTGCAACACCTATTTACTGAATGCTGCTTGAAGATCTGCTTCTGCATAGCTCAAGGGGGCCTTGGACATAATATGTAAGTTCGATAATCATGGGGCAAGAAAATGGCTGGAGAAGTTGGTGACTGATGAGTATACTGGATTTTTGCAGAGCTACTGTAGCCAGTCACTCAACATCCAGTTGTGAGCTTGTCATCTATGTGCTGAATTTTCCTTTCATAAAAATAGCCAAGGTGAAACTTTTATGATGTTGAAGTGGAAATAGCAGCAAAAGAGCACAATTGTTCTCATTTTACTTTAGTGTGTTGTTGTTTTTTGATGAAGCAAGCTAATGCTTTTAAGTAATCTACAGGCAGCATACCATCAATTTTAGTACTGCAGTTTGCAACCTCACTTGAATTGTTATTTAATGGGAATAATTTCAGGGAATGGATGCTATGAAAAGGCAGCCAGTGAGCATTTTAATGCCTGTTACTGACAGATGCTGGGTGCCAGTTGGGCAGCAACCAGGATCTTGTTACAGGAATTGACTTACAGGATCTCTACAGGCATAGAGAGTCTGTCTTCTGTTGTTTTACTTTATTTTGAGTCCACCTTCTACAGTTTTATCCATGGTATTCTAATTGCTTTATTTCTGGAGACTCAGTGGGATGCTGGGTGAGAAATGAGCAATCTAACTCAGCTATATCCCTTGGTATGTCACTGGAAGGATATATTTGAGAGAGTCATATGCAGCTTGAAAATACAGGTTTAAATGGGAATAGCACTTTTCAACTTCAACTACAGTTAGCTAGTGCCACACTGTATAATTACTGTGTCATCTTAGAATCACTTACCCATTTTGATGCTTATACTCTGACAGATGTATTTTAAGGCACATTATTTATTTTCACAGGTATTATAACATATACAGTGTGCTCACAATTTCTGAATGTACAGTTCCCTTGGAGAGGAAATGTGTGACAAAAGGGAGCTTCATTTGAATGGTGCTTTTAAAGGGATAGATTCAAGCAGACTTTGCATATCAGGTGTTACTTTAGATCAATATTCTAAAATTCTGTCTGGAATACTGGTCTGTAAGCAATAAAAACAAAACACATTTCCAAATGCCAAATTATACATTTATTGTACAAGCCAAAGGCCATGACAAAAGAAGTATCACATCAAAAACTACAAATAATGGAGAAATAAGAAAGAGAAACATATATACAGTCCAGGGCCCCAGGTTCCTCCAACATACAACAAAGTTTGCTCTGATTTCCTTGGACAATAATGCTGTCTATTTTGCAGCAATTGAAACACAAAAATTCTGACATACCTTTTTGTTTTTTAAAAAAGGTCTAGTCATATGCTGTATTAAATGATGCCTTTCAGGTAATATTTATGAAGTTTTATACCTCCATTTTCTAAAAACATGACCAATCTTTTACCTTTGGACATGCCTTTTAGAATTTAAAAGCTAAAGATGCCTCGTGGAATCACGTTGGCTATTTCAAGAATGTTAATCCGGGTCTTTTGTGTTCTGAAATAAGGGACATATGATAAGTTTTGTGCAGGTGTGATGGACAAGTCTCTGCATTAATGATGTCCTTTTAAGAAGAAGGCACCTGGCAGGTCTGGTGCTGGATCTATGCACATCAGAAAATGAAAAGTGCAGTGGATAACTTCCTGGCCCCCCTTCAATTAAGAGAAGAAAGTTAATAGGTCATATTCATTACATATTTAATACCAGCAACTACTTCTAAGATTCATTTTAGAAGTGCAATTAAGAATGACCTTAAAGTCTCATCTTCATACTAAGCAGGGTATGAATACCAAGAGGGAAGGGGGTAATAGTGATTTCAAACTCTCCTCTTTCTTCTACCGATCCTTCCATTACTGAATGTTTCTTTCTTTGGCTTATAGCTTGCAGCTCCATAATATGCTTGTCTGCCTATTTGAGTAGGAGGGCCCCTTGGCTTTGCCCTAGAGTGACACAGCTGTGACAAGCCACATTGGCTTGGCTGGAGTGCTCTCCATGCATGAACCTATTTTGCCCTAGAAGAGATGGTGATGGTGTCACGTGTTGGACAGCACTGTTGGGTCCCACCACCAAGGGAGGCTAGGTTGGTAGGAACATAGGATAGGGCCTCCTCTATAGCAGCACCCTGCCTATGGAACTTTCTCTCAAGGGAGGTTAGACTGTCCCCTTCTTTTTTCGTTTTAGGCAGGGTGATAAAATGTTTTTGTTCCACGTAGCTTTTTTAATATTTTAATGTATTAACTCTGCACCTTGTTTTTAATATTCTGCTCTTAATTCTGCAGTGGGTGATGTTTTAAAGTGTTTAAATGTTATTTATTTATTTTTTATTGTTTTAACTTTCTTCCCCCCCCCCTCGATTTTAAGGTGCCTTGGGGGCCCTATTCAGGCTGAAAGGTGACTCATAAATTTATAAAAAAATAAATACACTTAAAAGTTGGTTGACATTCAGGGTGGCTTCTGGTCTGATTTATTTGAGGTGACTTGCAAAGAGCTGTCATTGTTCTCCTCCATTCTGTGGTGCTGTTCTTCATTCTGTGGTAATGGTCTATAAAAGTGACCAGCTTATCTTGCCAATCTGGCTAAGTTACCTACCATAGGAATAAATACCCTCTTATTACTAAAGCTTCAGAACCCAAATTAATTCATTGGGTTTATTAAGAACCTGCAATAAGCTTACCAGGGGTTCCTCAGTGAAAAGATCAATAAAGATCCACGAACTGTCCAAGACTGTCCAAGACCAAACTGTCCATCAATAAACTGTCCCATCACATGCAGAAGTTCCACAGCAGACAATTGATTGTAGATAGTATTCCCTGAAGTAGAACATTTGAAAACTGCTGATGTAGAGGATCCTGCTTCTGCAATCCTGTGCAGTAAGAAGTAAGTCCCATTGAGTCCAATCTTGCATACTCTGAAGTAAGTGTGCAAAGGATGGCTGCCTTAGGAAACAACGTTCGCTGAGCTAACCTTCAGGTACATTCTAACCATGCGATTTCTGCCTGTCTTCTTAACATGTTAATAGTAGCATTGATTCATTCCATCCCCAAATACTGCTAAAGTTTTTTTAAACTCTTTAATTGAAATAGAATGAAATGAACCTGATGAAATGATCCATATCTTTTGAATGTCATGCACTTTTAAAGTTGCATGTGCTTCCACACAATTCCTCTCCCTACAAGCTGCATTCCCTACGCTGGTCCTGACACACACAAAATAGTGATTAGCGGCCTTCACCATTTTACATAAAGCACATCAACCAAGTGATATAGAGGAGAATGAATTCTGCAGTACATCCTTATTGCTCTTTTGTGATTTTTCTTACTGCCTTTTTTTTTTTTTAAGTCAAATCTCAGTGGCAAGAACACAAATATTGTTCAGTCTCAGGAAGAGATACTAAGTGACCTGTGGGAGATGGGGGCATGGAGTACCACGCATCCTTTGCTGGCCACATCCAGGACAAGAGTTTAGGCTTTCCATCTCTGGGTTGCTTTCCTCCTTCACTCTGTTCCAGGACCATTGTCCTTGGAAGCAGTTCCAGTGGTGGCTAGCTTTCCTCTCCTTTGGAGGGCTCCTTGTCTGCACAGTGCTTTAAAATAAATATTCACGATGTCCAACAAAGGTAGGTGACACAGAACAGTCTTCAGTATAGCTTAGACCACACTTTACTAAATAGACTAACATCAAGGTAGATTTTAGCACATGTCACCTTGTACAGCAGTCTAAAAAGCAGAGCACAGCAACTCATCCTTTAAAAACTTTTTGATATATCCAAAGAAAATGTTTTATGTAATTATAATACTTATGCTAGAATTTGAAAATTATGTTGCTTCTTAGTCTGAATGGCAAGTGGAACCTACAGCAAAATGCTACCATGCCACAGCATCTTCCTGTTCGTGGTTCTAGCCAACCTGGAACAGAAGTCTTGTCTCAATTCTTCATACTAAAGCAGGTATGAATACCAAGAGGGAAGGGGGTAAGAGTGATTTCAAACATCATCCTCTTTCTTCTACCGATCCTGGAACAGAAGCCTTGTAGTGCGGTTTAGGCCTTTGGTGAAAAGGGTGTTCAGGAAGGGGAAGGGGAAGAGGACTCATTTTTATTGCCACCCCCCAGCCTTCCCTTGCTGTACTCTGTAGGGCTAGAGAACCTGGATTAGGGCTTGCTACCAGCCCTAAATGTAATCATTATACAGCAAGATGTGTGGCTTCTGGAGAGTGAAAGAAGAAAAAAGTGTTCTTTTTAAATTTCTTTAGCCCTGAGGTAGTGTAGGGATAGTGTAATATCTCTGGATAGGGTAGAGAGGAGAGTTCTTTAACCTCACAGCACATATCCCCCCAAGTCTAACCCCTCCTCTAAGATACGTATTATAAGCTGTTTGGGGCCTGGGCAAGTCAGTTCCCTCTGTCCCTTCTCCATTTTCACCCCTTCCCCATGATACCCTAACATTCCATGCCTCAACTAATTTCAAATATAGACTTAAATGATAGACTTACACAGACTGCCCGATGTCTGTTTCCTTTCAATCCCCCTCCTCCTTTTCCATTCCCTGGAACAGACGTTAGAGCTGCATGTAGAAAATGATAGTGAAGTCCAGGATGTTAGCACAGCTCTGATGGTGGCAGCAAAGGCAGAAGTTCCTCTTGTTGGTGATTAGTGTTCCATCTCCAAACAATAGGGTGTTACTTATTTGCGCGTGTAAGGGCGAGATAAAGAAGAGGCAGACACAGGGTATATGGTTTCAAATCAGGGCCACATTTATTGAATTGAAGATCTGTGAAGGGTGAAGTGCGGTTCTAACCTAGCCCGGCCCTTGGCCGGGAAAAAAAGACCAATATTTGGCGAATGCATCCTAACTGAACTGGAGGCGGGATTGCCCGCCACCGGCCAGTTGCCCTCCATGTGGAGCTGGAGGGCCTTACCATCGTCACCTTACTTTGGCGCCTCCAGGCTCCCAAAATAGGTGAGAAAGGTAAAACCCCAAAGGCGTCCCAATCTCCCTCGTGCCAAGCCTCCTGGCGTTGGCGAGGGCAGCCTTGGGTAAACGTCAGTCACCTTGAAAGGTGCCACTGGATGATCACCATAACCCTAATTGTTCCTGCCTAAACCCGCACTTCCCGCCAATGCGACCAATTTAGCTAAGATCCCCCTGGCGGGATCACAATCGAATTCAAAAATTCCCATACCCTGCTTCACAGTGTAGAGTAGGCGAAACACGCCCAATGCCCCGGCCAATTGGGACAATGAGCCAAAATTCCTACTCGGCCCCCAGGAAACGGGCGGCCAGAGGAGCCTACACTGCTCAGAGGGCGGGAGTGGAGGGAGCTGGAAAAACACAGGAGCAAAGAGGCTGAAGGCGGGAACCCAGGAGCTTAAATAAGCTCTTACCTGGGTCCCCGCCCTTCTGAGCCATTGGCTCTTCCCGTGACCTACCAGACCAGGTGCCTGCCTCCTCTCTCCTCCCCCACGCGCAAGCCTTCTCCCTGTTTCCACATAGGGGCCATTGGAAGTTCTTTGCGCGTGTAAGGGCGAGATAAAGAAGAGGCAGACACAGGGTATATGGTTTCAAATCAGGGCCACATTTATTGAATTGAAGATCTGTGAAGGGTGAAGTGCGGTTCTATACCTAGCCCGGCCCTTGGCCGGGAAAAAAGACCAATATTTGGCGAATGCATCCTAACTGAACTGGAGGCGGGATTGCCCGCCACCGGCCAGTTGCCCTCCATGTGGAGCTGGAGGGCCTTACCATCGTCACCTTACTTTGGCGCCTCCAGGCTCCCAAAATAGGTGAGAAAGGTAAAACCCCAAAGGCGTCCCAATCTCCCTCGTGCCAAGCCTCCTGGCGTTGGCGAGGGCAGCCTTGGGTAAACGTCAGTCACCTTGAAAGGTGCCACTGGATGATCACCATAACCCTAATTGTTCCTGCCTAAACCCGCACTTCCCGCCACAGGGAGAGACAAGCTATCGCTTAGTCGAATCTCCCCCACCTGCACGATAAAAGAGCGAGCAGGGCCCTTCGCAGATCTCCAATAAATATATCATTGCCAATATCGGATAGGTGAACCCCATCCGGCCGATACAGCTCCCTCCGGGCCAAGGTTATATTGGGATGGGGAATACAAAACCCGATCCCACCTATGGCCCTACAAATTTCGCCGTTCACCTTCCTAACCGCCCTATTCAAGGCCTTAGGCCAACTGAGGCGCGGTATGATGAACGACCATAATATCCGAACCCCCGGCCACCGGTGTCGGATGGATGCTATGTCGCATAGCACCTGGAGAATCAGGGCCTTGCCTTTCAGCAAGCCCAAGTCATTCCCCCCCAAATGCAGTACCAGGACATCTGGGGGGGACGAAAACTGGTCAGTCCGGAACAAACTGTGGAGGAGGTGCTGCCATCTCATGCCTCGGCGACCCATCCAATGGACGTCCGCCGAACGCTCGACCGCCAGGTGAGACCCAAAGCCCGTATTGGCGGCTCGTTTTGCTGCCCAGTACACCATACTGTGCCCGCAAATCAGCACACGGACAGTCCTGCCTCCACTCCGGTGACCTGGAAGAAAAACACAGCCCACAGCAGTACCTTCAAGGCAACTCTCGCACATAGGCCCGGTAAGACCGGGACCTCCAACGACCCATTGCTTGAACCTTTTCCTGAGAAAACCCCAATTCTGCTGCAGTAGATGCAGCACCGATCCGGAAGGAGTGGGTTCCAAAGTGCAAATGGGCCCAACCTGCCGCCGCCAGGGCGGACTTCGTTACTGACCAAAATTGAAACTTGGTTAATGGCGCACCATCTTGATGGCAAACAAACTGCCATCAGCAATACCCCGTATAGCCACAAATGCATGTAGGGCCTTAACAGGGCACAGCTCTGTCATTGATCCTGCGTGTAGCAATATGATAGACCCTTTACCCAACTGGTCAGTCTTGGATCTTCTCACTTTTATTGTCGCCCACAAGGCATGCAGGGAAAGGTCCAAAAATTGTAGGGCGCGTGCAGATCCATCCAAGCGGGATTGCACCACCAATTCAGAGATGCGAAGAGCGCCGAAAAAAGCCGTCAAGGCTGTTGCATGAAATAAAACCGCCTCATAAGGAGAACGGCAGACTGTAGGCCATTGTTCATGGAGCTTGAGTAAAACCTCGGGTGACACCGGGGTCCTCGAGTCAGGTGGACGAGGGCACACCCTGGACCATCCTGCCAGGATTCTTTTTACCCTAAAATCATTTGAGTTATCGTGAATACCCTGTGTCTTGGCCAAAAAGGACAAGGCAGCTAATTTCCCTCGAACAGTCTTAACTGATGACCCACTCTGCAATTTGGAAATGCAGAACTGCATAAGGTGTTCGACTGGCACCGGCCACAACATTGGGAGGCAGACAGCCGCTCTAAAGGCAGCGAAATCCCTACCTGAACGCATATAGGCCTCCTGCGTGCTTGGGGCTATTGAACACCAAATTGCTTGTGAAGCAGCTGTTCGCCAATCTGCCAAAGATAATCTGGCATCAAGACAGGGGACTGCTGGGCCCATGGGGCAAGGGCCCGAAATCTCTGCATCTGGTTCCTGGACAAGGCGTCTGCGATGCCATTGTCGAGGCCGGGTGTGTGTCGCGCCCTGAGCAAAATATTGCACTTCAAAGTATGCAGTATAAGTGCTCTGACTAAAGACATAACTCTGGGGTTCTTTGAAGACATAGTGTTCAATATCTGCACTGTAGCTTGATTGTCACACCAAAAATGTACAACTGAGTTACCCCAAAGGTCTGCCCATAGATGGACGGCCACGTAAATTGGAAACAGCTCTAGAAAAGTAATGTCTTTACATAACCCGGAACCCAGCCATGCCCCGGGCCATGGCGCTGCGCACCACTGATCTTGAAAAATAACTCCGAATCCCATAGCACCGGAAGCGTCTGACTGAACCTGAAAATTTGCCTGGAGCAACAGCTCTCGCCTCCAAAAAGAAACACCATTGAATTGAGTTAAAAATTGTAACCAAACATGAAGATCATCTCGCATTGCAGCCGATACACGAATTCTGTGGAATGGGCGTTTCAGACCCCGCATGGCTGCACATAAACGGCGTAAAAATGCCCGCCCTGGAGCGACCACTCTGCATGCAAAATTGAGATGACCAACAATGCTCTGTAAATTGCGTAACGTAATTTTTGAATGTTGCAATACAACGGAAATGCGCTCAATTATATCGACTAGTTTTTCTCTTGGGAGGCGGGAACACTGCTGCACTGAATCTAATTCTATTCCAAGAAAACTGAGTGTGGAAACGGGATCCCTCAGTCTTCTCGACTGCCAACGGAACACCCAGCTCAGAGGCCAAGTTATTAAACTGGTCCATCAAGAATGCACATTGCTCAGAGCAGGCTGGGCCTGCGAACAAAAAATCGTCCAAATAGTGGACAACCTGTTCGAGGCCTGTCCTGTTCTTCAAGGCCCAATCAAGAAAAGAGCTAAAACGTTCAAAGGCAGAGCACGATATGGAGCAGCCCATTGGCATGGCTCTATCGAAGTAAAATTTTCTTTGGAAACAAAACCCAAGAAGGTCAAAATCATCGGGGTGGACAGGCAGCAATCTAAATGCTGATTTAATATCGCACTTTCCCATGAGGGCTCCAGTACCGCAGGAACGAATCATATCAACTGCGGAATCAAATGACGCATACCGGACAGAACAAAGGTGTTCCGGTATAGCATCATTCACTGAGGCACCCATGGGAAAGGACAAGTTATGAATCATGCGAAACTCACCCGGGGCCTTCTTAGGAACTATTCCCAAAGGCGATATGCGTAGGGAGGGCATGGGTAACGAAGAAAATGGGCCCAACACCCTCCCCGCACGCACTTCTTTATCAATTTTGGTTTGGACTATGTACTCTGCCTCAATAACTGATTTTTGATTACGGGACATCATGTGCACATGAGGACCTTGATATGGAATTCTGAAACCATATCTGAAACCACTTAGCAAGTAATTGGCATCAGGCTTGTTGGGGTACGTAGACAGTAATGCAGCTAGCGTATGTAATCTAATTGGGCTGGGGCCCTTTTGTCGAAGGGTGTTGGCCAGTCCCGTGTTGCCGCTTGGGCCCTGCACCCTTGAAACCACCCCTTGAGCCCCGCAAACGAAAACAGGATACTGATGTGTGGGAGCCTCCACAGACTGCACATGCATGCTTGTATGGACACTCCGTGCGCCCACAGTGCCCTTTGTAGGCATAATCCCAGCACGCCTGGCGGGGTTGAACCGCCTGCCCCGTGGAAGCACGGGGGTAGAAGGCAGGCGCTCCCTTGGACAAAACATGACCACTCTCAGACCTCTCACCTGAAATAGGCCTGGCAGGGATCATGTATTCTAACCACAAATCATGATCTTTCTTGTCCCATCTTATGTCATCATGAAAGGCAGCCTTTTTCCTAAACCCTTCATCGTATGCTAACCAAGCGCCACCCTCAAAGCCAGAATAAGCCCGATAAATTATATCTAGGTATTTGGTAATGGTAGCTGCTCAATCGGGAAACTGCTGCTGAATGATACCCATATAAATGATAAACCCTGGCAACCAATTGGCCCAATTGCGGGCTGGTTTTTTGCGCTTTACTGCCTCTTGGTCTTTTTCACTGGTTTTATCATTATCAGCAGTTTCATTTTCTCTTGTCAGGAGGGAGAAAATATCAACATATTCACCACGGATTATTTTCTCCTTGGTTGCAGGGGCCAAATGGTATCCCAACGGAAAGGAGGGGGCGCCAGAGGGCATGGCGCCCGCTCCTACGCGAGGGTAATGATCTACCATATCAACTGTGGAGTGCATTTTAGACTCGGTCACAGTATGGCCCCGCGGGCCAGACCACACCTTTACACATGCCTTCTTCACCTGAGAAGACTCCCCGTCACTATCTACCCTGCATGCATGATGATTCTTTGGTGCTCTTCTGGAACGTGAGGGGGATCTTGTAGGTGAAGAAGGCGGCTGACCCCAATAATATGGCCACCCCGGTGGGGGTGGCACAGCTGGGCCTTGATAATAATGGTTGAATCCACGTGGTGGACTTGTGTGCCTATATGGCCATGATGCCCTGCCATTGTGTGGGTAATACTCACCCCTCTCTGGTGCATCTGTTTCATCAAATTCTTGGTCCCACGCACGTGGAGGTGATTCCACTGCATGCTCCCTAGAAAAACGGCTCGTGCTGGGCTTTGACGGGGCCATGGCATTAATAGTGGCTGCCATTTCTTCTAATTGAGCTGAAAAAGAATGCAGAACATTATCCTTTGATCTGCCACGCATAGAGAGGCCCTGCCCTGCCCGCCCTTTCTTGGCAACCCTTGAAGCATCAAGGTCCTCTTCATCTGACGAGGAAACACGAGCCGGTGGCGGACGTTTTGCTGGTTGCCTAGGAGCACGTCCTTTGCCCTTCTTGCCACCCTGATTTTTCTTGGGAGGCATCTGGAGCGGAACCTCAACTGAAACACTAACAGAAATTGATGAATAACAACAAGATTAAAGTAAAATACTTATTTAATTCCACGCCCAGACCAGCTGTGCCAGCACCTCAGCGCACAGTAAATTAGGGAGGAAGAATCAAATAAATTAATTCAGCTAGTTGATCAGATTGATTCAGTTTATTTGAGTAGTAGGGAAAGAAAAAGAAAGGGGGAAATTTTTTTATTTATTTATTTATTTATTTTAAAATTATTTTTTTAATTTTTATTTTTGGGGGGGAGTAGTAAATCAATTGATTTAATAGATTGATCAAACTGATTAAAGTTTAGTTAAATGAATCCAAAAATTGATTAAATTGATTATAACCAGGCTTGACCCTGCTTAGCTTTCCACGCTCAGACAAGCTGAGCCAGCATAAGCTACAGGATCTGTTTATTAATTAAATGTTGATTTAAATTGTTTATGACTAAATTGATTAGCTTCTTGCTAAACACAATGGAGCAGCAGCCCTTCTCAAAACAAAAGGCAGCTAAGCACCGTAAGCGAGAGGCACCAGGGACCAGCTGTTCTGTAGAAGGAAATAAACAAATTCCGTTGCTAAGCAACGCCGATAATCTACTGCGGCGTGCTACTGCAAACACACATAAGCTGCTGTGAACAGCTGATATGCAGCTGGCCACGTGGGTTCCGTAGTAGAAAGAAATAAACAAATTCCGTTGCTAAGCAATGCCGAGAATCTACTGCAGCCTGCTGCTGTTCTAAAGCTAAGCCTCTGTAACAGCTGATCGGTAAAGTGATTAAAACAACTGAAAGAACTTTCAGGCAAGCAAGGCAAAAGCAACTAAAAGACTATAAGGCAAGTAAACTAAAGGTGAAGGGCAATAAAATAAAAGTAAAGGGCTGTGCCGAAGCCAGGCGGCGGAGCACGTGGCGCTGCAACGGTATCACCCCCTCCCACACAAAACAACCTTACAGCAACAGTAGGAACAAAAGCAGTAAGAACAAAACTTTACTTATAAATCCCCAGTATCTCCACTATTCAGCACTCTTTCAGCCAACAAACACACCCGATCCTTCCCAAAGCACCCATGCACACACACACACAGACACAAACAAAGGAACGATACCAGAGGACGATCGAGGAGGAGGACGATGTGATTCAGCTGGAAAAACACAGGAGCAAAGAGGCTGAAGGCGGGAACCCAGGAGCTTAAATAAGCTCTTACCTGGGTCCCCGCCCTTCTGAGCCATTGGCTCTTCCCGTGACCTACCAGACCAGGTGCCTGCCTCCTCTCTCCTCCCCCACGCGCAAGCCTTCTCCCTGTTTCCACATAGGGGCCATTGGAAGTTCTTTCTGTAGGTTCAGCTGCCATCAACATTTTGTGAGTCCTTCATTGACATTTTGGTTTTTTTAAAAAAAAAAACAAGGTCTTTTTCTTTTACTTTGCAAACCTAAATACTTATGCATACTTAGGACATCCCCTGAGTATGTAGAAAACACTCCCTTGTGTTGGGGTGTGGTCCCATTTTTCTTCCAAAGTGAGTGGCAATCAACCACTCAAGTTTGCTATTATACGAAATGATGAAGAATGTTTATAGTGAGACTATTCTAAATTGAAAGTTATCAGTGGTGATGAAATCTATAGACCAATTACATGCTGAAATACATGATCTGGACCCAAAATTGTTGTTGCTTCAAATTTGTTGAGATAGTTATTCTACATTCACATGCCAGTTGCTCCTCACATCATCAAGGAACTAACTCGGTAGCAGTTTGGCCTTTCCCTTCTTTTTCATCATTGCTGTCATGCTATTCTGAAAGAGATAGATTAATTACAACTGTAGATTGAATATTTTTTTTTAATAAAAATGAAAATGAACAAATTGCATTGAAATTCTGTAAAGTACATAAGTCATCTGTCATAATATAACAAATGAAAAAGTCTAAGAGAAGACACTGTCAATCATGACTTTAGATTTAACCATGCTCTAGAGTGAAATAAATTGTATTTAACAACTTTTAACAGAATAGCAATAAAGCTTATACCAGGTACCCACATTTTGTTAATTTGTGTCTTGATTTCTGCCTAATAATCACATTTTCTTTAAAAGTATAATAAGATTTTGTCCTGGGCTAGAAAAGACATGGGCAGCGCCATCCAATGTGGCTGCCTGTAACTCTCTGAACTCGGAGGATTACAGGCATCCAATTGAGTGCAGGAGGAGTGCGGAGGCAAGGATTGCCTCTGCGCTTCCCTTGCCCTGCAAAAGACCTAGGGCTTGTTCGCACGACACGGGAACCACGGGGGAGCAGAAGTCTCCCACGGTTCCCGTGTTGTGTGAATGCCGACCGGGGGTGCCCCCACAGGAGGGCCGCGCGTGGGACGCATGCAAAGTGACCATGGTCGGTAGAGGGGTAAGCCCCTACCACACGTGGCCACTGCCACCATGCCGTGCGAACAGCGGGTGGCCGTCCCGCAGAGTCCGCACAGAGCGGCCAGAGCGGCCGCCGCTCAAGCCTGTAGGGGCAAACGGCCCCTCTGGGCATCCCAGAGGCCCGCCCCCTAGCGCCGGGAGGCCCGCACTGCGGTGTGGGGACTGCGGGGTCTGCCCACTTGCTCAGGGTGCAGGTTGTCTGCGGCGCCCCGCCGGACCCCACAGATTGCCCCGTGGTGGCTCCCCGCCCGCAGCCTGGGTCGTGCGAACCAGCCCCTAGACAGCCGATTTCAGCCATCTATGTGTTTTGCCCCTGTTTGCGAGGAAGAGGGGCTGAGGCCCCGCCAGGATACATCGTATCACGGTGGAGCCTCACTTCTCCCCTCCTGGACCCCCAGAATACCCCTCCCCAGTGCCTTCTCCAAAGTCGCACCTGTGACTTTGGAGCTGCAGCCGGCGTGGAAAAAACTGCACCAGCTAGGAGGACGGAGAAAGGGGCGCTCTGCAATCAGGGTCCCAGCTCCGACCACGGAACAAATTTCTAAGGTCAGAGCTAGGACTCTGACCTATCCTATCGTCATCTAGACAGCGTCGAGCAGCCATAGGATTGTGCTCTTATGTGTTTTGCCTCTGTCCCCTTAATGTCAAGAAAGGCAACTACCTGCCCTCTTGCATTTTAGAGTTTTGAGCCCAGTTTTGGGGCAGATGGTTTCAAAGAGCTAGAACTCTTGGGACCTCTAGTTATACTTGGACATTCACACTTTTCCAATTTGTGATTCAGTCATCTAATCAAAACGTGCGTACAAAAATGGGAAAGTGTTGTATATTAGGGGAAAGTGTGCATGAAAAGGCATATATTAGTAAACATAAAGTTCATAATCAATCAAATAAGGGAAATTGCCTAAAATTGTGTATATTAGGAAAAAGTACATACAAAAATGTGAATATTAGGAGTAATGTGCATGAAAATGAGTACAAAAGTTCATGTGGAGCTTTAAAAACAATTGGAAAGTGACCGTGGAAATGGGATGAAACAAATGGAAGGTTGCAAAAATGAGAAATGAAATGAAACCAAAATTGACAGATATGTCTATTCTTAGCTTATACACATTTAACGTCTTCTATAGTTTGGCTCCCAGCATTTCATTTCTTAAGACTCAATGTGTCCAGGATGCTAGAATGGTATATCCCTTGCTGGTCAGCCAGGTCTTTCAACTTCCTAGACACCTGCTCTTTCATTTTCCTTAGGCAGGAAGCAATAGATGTAAAGCACAACTTCTTTCTTTCTTTTGTATTATCAGAGACAATGCTTAGGAATGAACAGCTAGATTTTAAAATAGAGATTTGGAAACTTGACTTTGTGATGGATACCAACAAGATGAAATGTTGATGCAGTGAACCCATGTGATAAAGTTATTGTTGGAAGTTTTGGGTGATTTCAAATATGTTGCAGTTCCTATTGGTCAGTGTGCAATGTACCAGAAGGAAAGCTTTCTGAAGAAGAGTGTTTTCATTTTTTCAATGAGAGACTTTTTTTTTTTTTGGACCTTAGTATAATTATTATTGAATTACGGTTATCTGTAATTATTTCTATTGTATTTTTTTAATATTATATTTAGTGTTTTTTAAATATATTTTGTAAATTATATTTTCTGTTTTCTGATATTTTGTAAATTATTTTTTGAATATTATATTTAGTGTTTTTTTTATATATTTTGTAAATTATACTGTTATTTATTATGTTGTGAGCCGCTTTGGGCACAATTTTTGTGGAAAAGTGGCATACAAATAAAACGTGATGATAAGTACTCTACTGACAGCATTACTAATAGGCAGCTACTCAGAGGATATAAGTCAAATAATAGATCGTATAGTTAGCACTGGGTGAGTAAATTGGGATGAAACTAAGGCAGCCTTTGGCAGTGGAAAGAAGCTGACTTTTCAGCTTAGAAAGAAAAACTTTTCAAGCAAAACAAAACCATAGAGAAAACAAAATCTTAAAGCTGCTCTAGGCAAAGTGAGTAAAGAAAGTGTAGCTGTAAATATATGTAGCCAACACATTGTTGATTTTATTTTGTTCTGTGTATGTATTTCTGCCCCAAGGAGACTCATTGCAAAAAAATATGTACAACCTACCTTATCACCTAAAGCACTGGAGTGTTTATATCACTTCACAAAATAGACGTAAGAGCCACCAGGAAAAATGCAGGTAGTAACATACTGCAAATTAAGGATACTTGTACCTACTACTGATTAGAATTGCACAGTGCATTGCACCCTTATTCAATGCAGTGGGGGTGGGGTTGTGCTATCAGCCTCAATAATTGTTGGATTGATCACTATGGCTGCAATCCTATACTTGTTTAAGCATATGTAGGTCTTACCGGAATCATTTGCACCACTTTTTAAAGTAGTGTGGCCTGTGATAGTGGAATAGAGACCTTGGCACTGAACACCAGAGGAACCACTTGTTAAAAATGCTTTACTAAAAAGTATTGGTGCTGGTGTCCAAACTACTGGTAATTCTTGTGGAAATGTTTCTCTTTGTCTGACTGCAGCCTAACTGAAAACTATTTGAGACCAACAAAACCAATGCTGTATTTGTTCTTTACTTAATACAAGAAAAGTATTTTAAATAAACCAAATTGTCCCATTCCTGCTTAGTATGCTGTTATGTAAGTGTGTATACTTGCAACTGCAAACTCATCAACTAATGGAAAAGATTACCCCATGGAGTCAAGTTTTAAACTTTTTTATATTCTCTCACAATCAATAGGAAGATAATGCAGTTGTATTTATAATGATATTGAGGCTGACTGTTTAAATCCTTTCTAAAGTTCAAAGCCTGCGACAGATTGTATGCACTAGGCAATCCATAGTGGGGCTTCTAAGCATGAGCTTATGATTAAAAAAAAGTGAAATCAGGTTTGACTGAAATGGCCCACCATTCCCATATGGGTTTAACAGGAAGTTTTCAGGCTTAAAAAGACAATGGTTTGGGGAAGTAGCAGACCTCAGTTTCAAATTGCCTGAGATTGCTTTGTGGATCTTGTCTTCTGGGGGATATGAAGACAAGATGCTCATTAAAAAGGAGCTGCACCAGGGAGAATGATTGAGCTTTCACATACACTTGTAGTTTTTAGCTTGAGGAGTATGAAGGTGGATGATACCTGTTTTAAAAGCTGAAATGCCAGATGAAGACAAATACTGCCAGATTCCTCTTTGAAATGCCTTCTAGATATATAGAATGTAATATCTTGCTTAGTTGATTTTGTCTAAAATATAGAACAAAAAATATTACTAAGTTCATGCTATATCTTCTGTATGGATTTTATACCTGGCATCACTGAAAGATGCTTTAAGCTGTAAGTATAAAATAGTTTTGAGTTTTGCTGCTTTTTAATATTAGCATTCAGGTTGTTTTTTAAAGGGTAGGAAAGCAGCACAACTCAGACTGCTGACATTCAGGCAGTTTAAAAATATAGGACCTTTATTTAGGGTGCAATGCTATGCATGTTTAGACAGAAAAACTCCTACAACTCCCAGCATTCCCAGTTTTTTCTTTTAAAAAAAATATATTTTATTTACTTTTCAAAACAAATTATAACAAATATATATATATAACAGAATACAAGAATATCACACAAATATAACATAAACAACATACAATAAATCATGAAGTGCTCCCCCCCACCCTCCAAGGGACCAATTAATATACTTCTATCCTCTTGATCAAATAAATTCTAAATTCCAAAAATATAACATATCTTGACAAGGCATGCTCCCCTTCCCCTTTATTAATACATAGTCTAGTAATTGATTCCATATCTCCATAAAATTATTATTCTTTAGCAATCCTTTTTTGCATTTGATAGTTGATACTACTAGTTAGTTTATCATTTAGGGCTATGTCCCAAACTTCCTTATACCAGTCTGTTATTAGGAAAACATGTTGTACTTTCCATTTTCTCGCTATCATTAGCCTGGCCGCAGTTAACAAGTTTACAATTAACTCCTTCGTATTTTGGTCACAAATAAGCTTATCCGTTATTGATAACAATGCTAATTTTGGACAGACCTCTAAATTAGTACTAATAATTTTCGATATTTCTGTAAAAACCTCTCGCCAAAACGCCAATACATTTTTACAGCTCCACCACATATGAGCATATGTCCCTTTTTCCTGACATCCTCTCCAACAAAATGCAGAACAATTATTATCTATTCTATTTAATCTTACTGGAGTTAAATACCATCTCCAAATTAGTTTATAAAAATTTTCCTTTATCCTAATTGACATCATTTTCACAATCCGTCTATCCCATATATTGTTCCAGCCCACCTTTGAGGTCACCTCTTCAAATTTATTATCCCATACTGCCTTAAGCTGATCCTCTTGTTCTTTTGCTTTTTGAATCAATCTATATAAATCCCTTGTTATACCTCTTGTTGATGCATTACCTGGTAGGCCGTCTCTAGACATGACCATCTTTTCAAAATTAGTTAAATCTCTCTCATACTCAGTTTTCCTTTTCCATTTCTTCGACCACTGTTCTAACTGTAATAAATTTAACCACGATAATCTTCTGTTCCCAGTTTTTCTGTCTAAACATGCATAGCATTGCACCCTTAGGGCGCAATCCTATGGGGATGCTTGAAACCCTCTGAATTCAGAGGATTATGGGCATCCTGTGCAGGGTGGGAGAAGCGCAGAGGCAAAGCAAAGCAGACAGTCAATTTTAGTGGTCTAACTGCAGCGCCTTGGAGCGGGAGGGAAGGAGGCTGAGACACCACAAGGATACCTGGGATAGACTCCCCCAGAATGCCCCCAAACCCCTTTTCTGGTGTAGTTCTTTCCGCGCTGGCTGTGAGGCGGGGAAGGTGCTCTGAGCGTGGAGTTCCAGCTCCGACGTCAGAGCTGGGACTCTGAAAAATCCTATGGCCCTGTAGACGCTGTCTAGGGGCCATAGGATTGCGCTGTTAGATGCTTAGCTTTTTGGACATACAAATCAATAATTTTGTGAACGTTCACTTTAAAGAGTGAAAATGGGTAAATCTAACATATCCCAGTTTATTGAATAACTAGGGAATGTAAGTTAATGAACTCTGTTAACAGATGACACTTCTGTAATTGTCTTTATAATCACCTGGGAACTACTTGTCATTAACAGGTAATTTTACCCACTATTATAATGAATAGGTAAACACGGATATTTTAACCTACAATACCCAGATGGAAACTCCTATCTTAATAGTTCTATGTTTCCTAGCAAACTCAAAGAACAGTATATTGCTTATACAAACGTATACATGTCATCTGCCTTGTCGGTAAGGTCCTAATCAAGCCTCTGAAAATAGCAATAACTAAAAATAGTATATTTGCACTCCCTACTGTGCAAGTGACTTATGCAGAGAGGGTGCATACACAACAGTGAATCCCACAATCCTTATACTTGGAAAAATCAGGTGGGAAGATTATGGGAATCAGGCAGTATACAGTACATGCATATAAAAGTGCAGGCATTATACATTGTGCAATGGTGGGCCATGGATATGGTCTCCCAAACCAACTTATGATTCTTCCCAGCCCTGGCATTGCTGCTTGCATGCATCTTAGTTGGCTGAATCTGTTTAGGAGTTCCTTTTTCTACCTTGTCCTTAAAAAGAACTATGATGTTTTGCATCACTTTTGCAAGTTGCAGTAACTGTTTCCTTCACAGTAAAGAATAATACTTTAAAACTATACCATACGTCTGTTTCATATGGAGAACATGAACTAGGGAACATGAGCGGGAGGGTACTTTTGCACTCACATCCTACTTGTGGGTTTCACACAGGCTGCTAGTTGACCACTGTGTGAACAGAATGTGGACTAGATAGATCCTTGGTCTGATCAAGCATAGTTCCTATGTTGTTCTTACATTTGTCCCCAAATCTATTTATGTATGCAATTTATTAACTTATTTATTACAATTCTATCCCGCTCTTTAGCCATAAAACTTGGAGTAGTTTACATGAGGGTTCCAGGCCATCTAGTCCCCACTCTGCCATGAAACTCACTGAGTGACTTTGGGCCAGTCACTGACTCTCAGCCTAACCTACCTCACAGGGTTGTTGTGAGGATAAAATGGAGAGGAGGATTATGTAAGCCGCCTTGGGTTCTTTGCAGGAAAAAAGGCAGGGTATATAAATATAATAAATAAATAAATAAATAAATAAAATAGATTTCCATTAGAATTCCAAAGTCTGAAAATGTATGTATGAAAATCCTAATCTGTGGTCAGAATATCTTAAGGATCACCTTATCTTAAGAATCACCTCATTCCAAACCAACCTCCTCTGCGTTCAGATGAACATCAGAGGCGCTGCTTTGTGTCCCTTCACTGTCCAGTTTGCCACAGGTGGACATGTGAGACAGGGTCTTCTCAGTCTTGGCACCCTCACGAGACCCATTTGGCCATTTCTCAGGAGACCCATTTAGCCACTCTTTCTGTGAGCCTTCAACCTTACTTCTGACTGACTGATTTTCTGGATGTTGAATTGCTGCTAATTTTTTGTTAATTTGTCTTTTGGTCTGTGGCTTTAGGTTATTTTAATTATTGTTTTGATTTGTTTTATATTGTTAATTGGGGGATCTACTAGACCAAAAGATGGGAGAGACATTTTTGAATGAATGAATGAATGAATGAATGAGACACAAGGCACAGCTGCTGCTGTTCCTCTTCAACAGTTTAGTCATGTCAAATACATTTCAGTACTTGAGAGAGAACTCGGTTTCTTTAATCCTCCTCTCCCTCTCCATGTTAAGATCAAGATCTTTTATTTTTTCTGTTCTGGGGGGTGTTTTGTACTCTTTTTTGTCCTTTGTTACCTGCACAACATTTATATTAATTACTAACATGATGGAATGCCTTTTGGGGATAGAGATATATCTGCAATCTAAAGTAAAATAGCTGTTATTAACCCTTCAAACCTGTGACCATAAACTGGAGTCAATTGTATATCAAAATAAACCTAAATAAGATAGTGAGGGTCTGTGAGAGAGGCCTTGACTATGTTAAAAGGCCTAAGAATTATTTGTAACAGTAGCTTTAGAATTAGTAATAGAAACTGTGTGGATATGTGTGTGGTGTTGATCTAAAAATGTTTTCCATCTGGTGTTTAATCTAGATGGTGTAGCTCAACTTCTTAATTGCAACATGTACCTGAGCTTATTAATATTTTACACAGCTTTCATTCTTTTGGCCACAAAAAAAATTGGCTTCTCATAGATTGCTTTGATATTCATTTCTTTCATAGTAATGCAGTTTCTATTTTATTTCTACTTTCGGTGTCAAATCTGGCAGAAGTGTGAGGCTTTGATCATGTTTTCTTTTCTTTGTTATACATTTTGAACGGTTTCAGTTTGTATGTTCTTTGTCTGCATGTATTCTTGATGTGCTCTGTTTCTCTCTGATTCTATTAGACTCAATCAGGCCTTTAATTTGCATTTGCTTTCTATGTTATGTATATATGTATGTTTCTATGTATGTATGTTGTTTGGAGATCAGTTTGGGTATGGGGCAGAATCCAACAGGGTGCTTATGCCCCCACCAATTCCCTTATGCCCTGTCAGTTCCTTTGCGCAAGTGGCCTCTACTGTTTGTGCAAAGGCGATTCAGCGTTTCCGGGACAATCCGGAATAAAGAGAAACACTTGTTTCTGGAAGAAGGCAGGTCAGCAGAGCCCATATACGGGAGCCCCGCTGACCTGCCTCCTTCCAGAAACAAGCATTTCTGTTCATTTCAGGGCTTCCCCTAGTTACTGCTAAATTTCCCTTGCAGGTCCTGCTTGCATGATGGAATTAGTGGGACCCATCTCTTGGGGAAGGGAATCAACAGGACAGAAAGGAATTGGCGAGGGTATGTGCCCCGTTGGATTCTGCCCAGTGCATATGAAATCCTTCAATGGTACTGATCTAAATCCCCCTCTCGAACCATTTCCCCACTTCTTTTCCTTATATGAAAAGTAAAGCTTTTCTGGACCCCACTGTAATATTAATGTGTTTATTAGAAACATTCTTAGATCACAGCTCTTTGAAACCACTTGGGCCCTAGTTCAAGCAGGTATAAAGTGATTAAAACTTATAAACTGACTTTGTGCAAAAAATATAATACATATTTGTAATACTATTCCATGTGATTTAGAAATAGGCTGAGGATCAAACTACACATTACATTAATTACATAGCAAACGGTGGGTGTGGGAAGTTTAATCCTCCCCTCCCAGTGTGTTGTGTTCCCAGTCTGAATCAGGGCTATGTGCACTTTTACACTAGAGTAAAAAACAGAGGTCAGCTCCATGCAACGTAATTAATATGTAATTTACTCTCAGGAAGTATATTGTATTTTATTATTTTAAATATTTGTATTGTATTGTATATTTTTAACTGTTATATGGCATTTTTTAACCATTTGTAATCTACCCAGAGAACATTAGGTATTGGGTGGATTAGAAATGTAATGAATAAATACTAAATAAATAAATTTGGTATATGACTGGCAGAAGAAGATAGCTATGTATATGACTGGCAGAACATAGATGTGGCCACTGGTGAAGTTATTCCATCATCACGTGACCAGGACTATGGATGTTAATAGGGTGAGAAGGATCTGCATGATTACCAGCAGAGTCGCATGAAGCCATGGCAAAGTGCTTCTGAAGCTGCTATTTTAATATTTGTAGTGTATCAAAGACCTATCATATTTGGGGAGAAGGAAGGGTCACAGGTTGACACTAGTATCCCCCCACCCCCCAGCTTGGATCTTGTGAAAAGAATATCATGGCAGGTTTTATTGAAGTAATTTAAAATAAAGCACTTTTCTTGTGGCACTAAATGTTACTGTAATATTTTCATTGTAAACTACTTTTACCCTAAAGAAAGGAAAAGAAAAAGAAAAGCTATAATGCCTGAATATTAGTTGTAAAACTCAACTCCATTAAGATCTGCCTGGGAAAATACATTTATTGAACCAGTGTTAAAAGCTTGTGAGTTTCTTATCCACCATGAAAACCAGAAATTACTAACGTTGATGGCCAAAATCCACATAGGAGCATATGCACTTATGTCCCACTCCTACTCGAACTACTTTTATAGAACAGGCAGGATGTCCCAAAATTTTCCGTATCCTTTTTTAAATATCTCCAGCTTCTGTAGTCTGGGAATACTAAATAAAATTTTACCTAGTTATCCATTCAAATTCACTACGAAGCAAAATTAATGTCATTAATATTGAAAGGTAATGTGAGAGCTTAAATTAGAATTGTTTATATTAACAAATTGGGTGTAGTGGTAACTAAGGACCTTCCTTACAAAATGTTTATGAAGATATTTTGAGACTTTATTGACGTTCTGTAGCAGCTGCACCAGCAACTGAAACTGTTAAACTTGACTGTGCCAGACAGACAGTCATCTATCTGTGAGCTAAAGATATCTGGAAACATCTTTGACATGATAGACTGTAATAGAAACAAGGCAACCATTACAGATTGGTTTGCCAAAAAATCTACACACAAAGGAGTTTCCAAGTAGGTCAGTAAGTTATGCATTTTGATTAAAGATTCTATTAATGAATTGGTCCGAACCATACATCACAAAGACCCATTTGCCAGATGCAAAGCAGTGAGCAACTGTGAGGCTGGCATGTTTCTTCCAACAAGGTGAGCTCCTATATGAATGGGGAGTGTACAGCATAATCCTCTGAGACATTCCGGGGTTGTGGGAATCACACTTGTGCTAAGTTGTACAAGGAGCAAACCTTGCCAAAGTGCAGCAGAAGCACCAAGTGAGTTACCCACCCACCCCTGCAAAGGGCAGCAGAAACCCTTGAGTTAGCCATGCTGCACAATGCAGCTGCCTAATGTCTCCTAAGGATGGTGTTGACTTGCATGATACTTTTTGATTTTATTGCAACATAAATATTCTAATATAAATGCAGGTTTTGATACTTGTCTAGAGATATTTAATCAGTTTTACCAGAAGCCTTTGGAATATTTTGTCAACGTTGAAAAATGGCATCACCCGCCTCCCCTCTCCTAAACTGAGGAATTTTGCACCTGGTTTCAGTTGGTTTCCTTGTTTTATCAGTATTCATTTCTGTCAGAAAACTACGTGTAATGTAGAAGAATGAAAAAAAAGGAAGCAGAGAGAACAAAAGGAAGGGGGAGGGAACTTGTTGCTGCTCTTCTCCAGTGTAGTATCCTTTGCTTGGTTTATTGTTACCTAAATTAGATACTCATAGATGGTTGTGTCATTTTATGTCATTATACTTCCTTATGTTGGCATGGGCTTTGAATGGGGGTCTCCATAGGGCATAAATGAACCATACTGTTCTCCCACAGTATGTGCACATGGGAGCATAGACATGTAGCACGCCAAGCTGTTTCAGTACTTCTGGTGTCTCTAATGTGGTGCCCATGGATACCAATGGCACCCACCAGGCTCTCTGCCGTGTGTGTATAATGTTTTTAACTGGGAGTCTGCAAAATGAAGTGTTGGCCTCCAGCGCCACGTTTATTTCCAAGAATGTCTCTGGGCCCCACATAGGCCTCAGAGGTATTCTTAGAAAATAAAAATGGTGGCTGGCTGCAGTGCAGCTTGCTCAGCCACCCAGAAAAAGAAAAAGGTAAGCTGGGGGTGGTAGGGAGGGTCCTGGAGGGCTTGGGTAGGGTAGGGAGTGAGGAGGGGTGCTTTGCTTGTCATGTGTGTTTTGCCTGGGGGGCAGGGTTGTGTGTATTTTTGTGTGTGTTTTGCTTACTCGCAGTATGTGGTATTGATGTGTTTTGTCTGTGTTTCTCTGAACATTACCAGTTTGCCTTCTGTGAAATGGTTATTTTATTGTACTTTGTTGGAGAAATAATCTGATTTGGCATTTGGGGCTCAGACCCCACCTCAACCGTGTACTCAGTTTCTTGGTGAAGCTACTTATCTTTGTCAGTTTGCCTTCTGTGAAATGGGTGTTGGAGCAGAAAACTGTGGGTTCAAAAGAGTGCTTTTGTGTCTTGGAGTTCAGAGCCCACCTCTTCCTTGTACTTAGGTTCTTTGCCAAGTTGCTTTTCTTTTAGTTTCACCAGTTTGCCTTCTGAAAAATGGATGTTTTGTGACTGGTTTTGCCACCACAGCAGCCATTTTGTGAATGGGCAGCTTCCCCCATGGCAGCCATTTTGTGAGAGTGCCAATGACACTTTATCAAAATTCCAAATATGCCCTCCAACAAAGTTTGGAGAGTCCTACCGTACCTGGACAACAAAATTGATACTGATGATTATGAATTGTTAATTTCCTATCCCTGAGTGTGGCAACCATTGGATTTCCCAGAGTTCCTTCTTGACAGCTTTTCACCAGTGAAGCATAAGGAAAATTATTTTACATCGTTCCTTGATTTGCAAAAATTGTATTTTTAGTTTTATGGAAATGTCATTAATTTTCCTGCATATTCTAAACCTTCCAGTCACAAAATATAGCCAAGTATGGAAACTGTTGCACATGTCCTTTTTAATTGCAGCTTCTATCGAGGGGCTAGAGAAAACATAATACATCCAATCACCCAGACTTTCCCTGGACGATCCTCAGAGTTTCTTTTGTCCACTCTGCTTGACGGCTCAGATAGCTCAATTACCAAGAAAGTTGCAAAATTTTTGAATATTGCTATTGTGACTAGGCCTTTTATGCTTGTCTGATTCTGTTTTTATTTTCTAAGTTTTTATTTGAGTGTATAAATAAGAGCTGGTGTATCTTGTTTGTACTGTATTGTTTTACGTATTGGTGTGGTCGGTAGACCGTAAATAAAATATTCATTCATATAGCCAAATACCTATTTTCTGTTGAACAGATCTATTTGATTTCTGAGTTTATCTTACTCTTCATGAGTGAGATAAATTATACGCTGTTGTCAAGGTGAAATATTGAGCAAGTACCATGAGTTTCTTAATGAGTTTTCTGTTCCACTTCCAGTGGAATTTTTAATTGAGGGTAGTACAGTGAAGAGTGTTACAGGAAGATGCAATGTCCAGGGATGCTAATTTCCCTGAAATGTTTGGAGATAATGAATAAGACTCTTCCTTAAACACCATTTAGAACTGTGTGAAGATGACCTATCTTTGTGCCACTAGGGCATACACAGTATGTTTGTGCAGTTCATAATAAAGGAAAACAGATGGTGGCATTTAAGAGAAGAAGAATGTGTTTGGGTGAATGTTAAAAAATTAAATGATTAATGGCTATTTCCCAGATTATATATTTTTCATGTTCCTCACATTAGGAATATTAATATGCAAGCGTAATCCTCCTGGCGACCCCCTGTTCCTGTTTTAGCCAGCGCTTCTAGTTACGTTTTATCAGGGGAGGCTGGTGGCTCCTATTTTGGTGGGGCTCCTTTTCCATTGCAGATTTTTCAGCTTTTATTTGGCACTTCTTAGGAGCTATCCTTGGTGCTCCATGGTAGAGAACTTATTTTGGTGATGGAGTTCAGTACCATGGATAGCTCCTATGAAGCTCCCAAAAAAAACCCTGCAATGGAGAAGTAGTCCCACTTTATTCCTACTTGGTTACTTTGAGAAGAGACCAATTACAGCATATTGCTGCAAATACTTATTTTTGTATCAATCATTTTCAGAGAACAAAATGAGGGTGGGGAACTATATAAAGAAAGTCTGTATTTTACCAGGACTGCAGCAGTCAGTCTTTTAGCCTGACGCTCTAACATCCAAGTGGCATGAGATATGGTTCTACCTGACCCAGCAGGGGCCGTTGGCCATTTAAGATCATGTCTCTTATGCTTCTCCTGTTGCTGTTTGGCAGGCCCTTTCTCCAGGTGGAAGTGTGAAGATATCCAAGATTCCTTCCTGGACAGCTGCCAGAGAGATCTCTTTATTATCTAAGCAGCAGCAGCAGGAGGCAGTGCTGTGTAATACAGGATGAATCTATCAATTTGTAATAGACAAAAAGAGTTCAGTTCTTGGGAAACTTTGAATTATGGGAGTTGGGGAGTTTATATAGATTCAAAGGCTTAGTTCAAGCAAGTAACTTCCTTTTGAAGAGGCAGTAGGAAAAAAAGTAGGACTAGAAGGAACTATTTTACTACTATCTTGAAACAAGTATGCATTTCTTTTCTCAAAATTAGGTAAGATGCACTTAACTGATTTTGTGTAGATGCGAAGAATCTATAATCTGCTGCTTCTGGATTTGAGTACTCAGAAGGATAATGAGTGCTTTAAACAATTGGAGTACAGGTCGAGGTTAGAAATCAAGCAAGAAAATTGGAGTTATCATTAATTGTGTAGATAAGTTCTCTTTATATCTGAGTTTAAGAGAGAGTCAGTATAAAATATCAGTGATGCCCAACACCAGTGCGGTTGAATAACTTTTTATAAGACATCAAGATTGCGTTGGATCCAGATTGTCCATTCCACGAACGGAAGGGCTCCTTCCATTCATGGAAAGCACTGGGATCCACTGGAGACTGTGGGAGTAGTGCACTGTCTCTTTAAGACTTTTTGTTAATCAGGAACTGGTTGAGACTAGCCAGGAAACAAGGCATGGCCAGCTCCAGAGAGTGAAGCAGAGAGCTCCATGCTGCTTGTAACTAGACTCTTCACTAGTTAAATAAAGTTGTTTCTTCAAAGATCAAGTATGGCTATCTTCTTCATATAGAAAACAGCAGAGGCTTTCTGATGGCAGGGGTGGGGGAAGGAAAGCTTTGCCAGTTTCCCCTTCTCCCTGCTGGCCCCTGCATCCCCTCTCAGGCTGCTTTGGAAGGTCCCCCCAATCCTCTAGAGCAGTTTTTCTCGAGGCACAGAAGGCGCTGGAGGGAAGGAATTGGCAAAGATCACTGCCCCACCCTCTTCCTCTACTGCCAGTAGCACAACTCGCACCCACTATAATGGTTGAAAATATAATTCTAAAAATGTAACTATTATTAACGTTTGCTGCTAGTGTAAACCAGTTAAGAAAATTTGAATAGAAGTTTTAGATATTAATCTATAAAGCAACCGATTACAAACTGAAATCAGAACCAGCTCCCGGGACAGGTTATTTGAAAGGAAGCATTCTCAATGAACGACAGAAACATCACAATAAACATATATTAGTAGCCTAATCATCGAAAGCTAAAACGTTCCAGTTCCCTTTACATTGAAAGAGAAAGTATGACTCACTGTGGAAATGGAAAAAAAAGTACTCTGCCTGACATCAGAAATGGGTCTTACCCTAGGATTAAACAGACTGTTGAACTTAGTTGAGCATTTTAACTAAAATGATAAAGGTAGGTTATTGTCAACAGTGCATTTGGTGATGTAATGAAACTGCAGATAATTTGTGTGAATTTAATTTCTGTTGACTGTGTGTCCTATTTGAATATATGTCATTGCTCTTTTCTCCTTTTCTTTCTTTTTTTTTTTATGATTACAGAACAGTTTTTCTGAAATAAGATTTGTGAGAGTCACAGTGCTCAAGAGAAGCTGTTTGGGCCATAATACTGTATTTTTGAAGTTTCAACAATTCATACAGGGCATACTTTTGCACTTCTTGGAAAGTATGTGACTGAAGACATGATCCTGGTGTATAGAAAGCTGGGATGGAGATTTTAAATGCATGTTCATCAAAGCTATCTAGCAGCCTGGCAGATAGAGTGGCCCCTGAGATGCAGCTCTTAGAAGCAGTGTCCTGGCATGTAGTTCCATGTATATAAGTGGCTGGCCATCTCTAGCCTAGTAAGATAAGAACCCTTCCCCCATTCAAGTATCCAGTGCCCATGTCCCTATTCCCACACTATGGATGTGTAGAGTGTACAGTAACTACAGACCTTTGGTATTCTGGGGACTTTGGGGTGTTCTGAACCAGCATCAGGCCTTTGCCCTCACAGGGACTGCATTCCGTATGCAAAACTAGCTGTGTCCACATGGTAGAACTGAGTCTTAGCAAGTCCAGGATTCCTGGTTTATGAAGATGTATGATTGTGTTGATAATTTGATTTTTGTCTGACACTAGCAAACTGTAACTTATTTGTAATTAAAATTGGGCAATTGTGATACTGTGGTCTCAGGGTCTTTGGAGACAGTGGCTTATGCTGGGTTGTTTGAGGGAAATGTATCAAGTAGCACAGATCTGAAGGCAGAGCTTTAGTGGGCTTTAAAGAAACTGCAAGTGTTGGACTGCACTTTACCTATCCTAAGTTACTCCATTTTTAAACTTACCTTTTGTTTTTACAGGTGGCTGTTCATTTGATGAACCATTTACCTCATGTGGATATAGTCAGTCTGATGATGATGATCTTAACTGGGATCAAGTGAACACACTGGTAAAGCCCTCAGCAGATCCATGGATGCCCACAGGTTGTTTTCACTTGAGATTATTTCTTTTAAATTGTGTTTGTTTTATCACATTATATAAGGAAGTACTGTAAGGCTGCTGTTTATAAGGAAGTACTGTAAGGAAGTACTGTAAGTGCCTTACTGGATCAGTCCATCCAATATCCATCCACCTATCTGACTTTGTTGTTGCAAGAATCCTATCAACCTCTGGTCTTTTGTTGTCAGCAGGAAATTGCCCAGTGGTCTTTCTGTTAACCCTGATTTTACAGCATCTATTAGACACCTTGGACCTCCTGCTAATCTTTAACCAATAATCTACTTCCCTCTTAGTTAGTATAAGAGGCCTCAGCTTCTGTTAGTTTTTCCTGTTGCAATGTTGCATAACTTTCTGTTCAGTATATAACCCATCTCCAGACTCCATTAAGCCAATCCAAGCTGTCCTCTTAGAAGCCCATAGAGCTCTGGGGAGGCCTGCTCTATGACTGAGCAGAATTTCTGACTGAAACTAGAGCCTGGTAGGTGGTAGCAATAGGATTGCCTTACACCTGACTTCACAATGTTTCCTGTATGTCCTGGGTCCTGGATTGGTTTCTAATGAATGGACTGTCCCTGATTAAAATTATAGTACAACCGGTGTTCTATATACTAGTTATCTACATTAATTATACAAGGAAAAGGACACAGATTTATTCTGACATCTCACTTCTCTGAACCTACTTCACTCACAGTTTATCCTTCACTGATTGCTCCACTAGTTCCTTCAATTGTAGTCTGGATACAACATTTAAATCAGCATGTGAAAATCTGTTACAAGTTTATTCAAGATTACATGCTATCAAGTTAAACACATTAGATAAACTGAAACATGGGACCCCAGAGTTTACTCCATAGGAAGTGTAATGTAGAATGTTTATTACGTAATTCTAGATTTGGCTCTTAAGAATGGTATCCTTTTATACCATTCTTATGATTTAATTTATGAATCAATATAAACAGATGATAATATATGCAATTACATAGTTTCTACTCAGTGGAAAGCATATTTCTGACTTCAGATCAGGATTTGCAGGAAAATGAAAAAATAAAATTTTCATGGATGTAAACGTATTTTTAAACAAACCTTCAGTGCCTGTTCCAGAATGACTAACTTAAGGTGCAAGCCTATGCAAGTTCAGACAGAAAAAAGGCCTACATGCCCCAGCCAGCATAGCCCTTAGTATGTCTGTCTAAACTTTTCTGTCTAAAGTTGCATAGGATTGTGCCCTTAGCATATCCTAGTGCGCCCTTAGTATATCCTAGTGTGTCCCAGGCATGTACCCACCAGTGGGTTCTGGGGGGTGGGGGCAATGCAGCCCCTTGACCCCTGGAAGTTGCCTGCCCCTGCTATAATGAAAGCTTTCTTCTGTCTGAAATTGGGAGATACAGTAATACCTTGGATTGCAAGTAACTTGGTTTGAGAGCGTTTTGCAAGACAAGCTAATATTTAAATATTTAAATATTTATTTATTTACTTGGTATACAAGCGACGTCTTGCAATACAAGTACTGTAGTACGGCTTAAATTAAAAATCTCTGTAGAATTTTTTTGGGGGATTCGTTTTGATATAAGAGTGTTTTGGATTACAAGCACGTTTCCGGACGAATTATGCTCTCAATCCAAGGCATGACTGTATATAGTGTCTGCATTTCTAAACTCTCTGGTAATAAATAGAGCATTTTAGATTTATGATTTGTGGATATTTCTGCCTTCCACAGTGAACTGCTTTCTGTAAAATTATTATTATTATATTAGATGAAACGTTTAGTGAATTCAGTAATTCCTTGTCAAAAATAAAAGGAATTTGCAATGACATCCCTAATTTCAGACACTGTGCTTCAGTGAATGAATTAATGACAGTAGTTAATGTTTCACGATCAATTAGGCATATTAGTGGAAGTACAAAACATAGTTTTGGATTTCTCTGCTTTTTTTTGAATTGCAGATATATTTAATGGTTGAAGTAACTCATCTTTTTGTACATTGTATTTCATTTTATTTTGTAGAACGTTTTACTGTAGAATGTGTTTCTCATTTATCCTTACAATGTGCCAACATTGAGAACCAGCTGTCATCCCCACTTCCATCATTCCAACATGGGCACTGCCTCACAGTTTACTTCTTTATTATGCCCTCCCATACTCCCATGTACCATTCTCTCCTTTAGTACTATGGGCATCTGTAATGTACACTGAGGTAAACAATTTAAAGATGGTTTCTTACCCATTTTCTAAAAAGGAAAAAAAAAAGGCAAATAGTCGGGATGCCTGAATGTTGACAGGGCAAGTAAGCATCATCATAGTGGGATGTTACAGTGTGTATGTGTCTGTGTGTGTGTTAGGGTGGCCATGTGTCCTACTTTATGGAGGACCGTCCTCTATTTGAAGAGGTTTGAAAGGTGAAGAACCGTAAGAAAGGAAATAGGAGCCTTAAAGTTGTCATCAACAGTTAGCATCTGGACAGCAGACTGACGAGGCATACAGGTCATCTTAACACAGTCTGCTCCAGTATGGTGAGATGGGATGTATGAGAAGTATGTTTCAGTGCCTTTATGAGCAGAATTTACCCTGTTTGCATCTCCCGAACATGAGCGCAATCTGCAATCAAAGACCTTACATTCCTGAGCTTACTATTTGAGGGGGGAAATATGCCTTTGAAAAATGCATATATTAGAAAAATACGCATGAAAAAATGCATACTTTCTCAAATGTGTGTACAGACATGCTTCAGCCAATGAGACAAGATTGCTTACTTTGAATACGCATGCAAGTACTTTACAATTTTCACACAGAAAGGGGGGGACACACCTCGCAATCAGATATGGTTATGAGTGAGACTGAGCTTTGAGGTGGAACTCAGAGAACCTCGATGAGCTCAGATTTTGCGGATTTCCAAATCCCTAATTATTTCTAAATTGGTGTCTATCTATCTATATAAATTGCAAATTTTATGAAAACTGGTGACCTTTTTGTTGAAGCGTTTCCTCTTATTTGGCAATGCATGCGTGGCCACCTGATTGCGTGTGGCAGAGAAGGCCCAATTAATGTTGGAAGGAGCACTGCATACCTGGAGGCCTGTTTCCAAATATTTTATGGAGTGGATGTCTGAGTAGACCATTGTAATTTATGTTGCACCTCTCTGCAGATGCTGTCTTCTGGCATCAATTAATTACCACCCCTTAGCCATTGGCAGCACACCTGTGAGGCCCTGCAATCACTTGTTTGGGTGGGACCACTGGAACAGGATACCATTTTCTGTACTCGCAGGATGTTTCAGACTCACTAGGAAAAGAAATAGCTTTTGATTCTAGTCAGAATATAAATGTATCTCTACAGCCCTTCAGCTTTGTAAAAGTTGAAAAGTTGTAATTTGCACAGTTTAATGTCTAGATGTTCTAGACGCTTATTTATGTATAAGCAATGCTGGGCTGAATATATAACAATGTAGATACAACTCCCTTTCAAATTCACATAAGGTTTATCAAAGTGAGTAGGTGGCCTTAATTGCACATAACTAACGGATGCTCTGTAAACAAGACAGAGAGTAAGAACATTAAGTAACACTTAGAAGTATTAGAAAGAATTATATTATATGCACTCTCAAAATTATCTTGTTCATTGCGTTCATACATAGAACATATAAAAACAAATGCAATCGCTATGGTAGCATAGTTCAAATATAAATATATTTACCTGATCAACATATCTCTTCCAAACATGAAAGCAAGTTTAGAGTGTAATGGCTAAGCTGTGAAGAAGGTACTCTCTGGTTCAAATTTCACTGCTAGGGATGTGGGGAACCTCTGCTTGCACTCCATGGAATGAAATCATTTCATTCCACCAAGCTTGAGTGAATCATGGAAGCGAGGCTCCGCCAGGATATAGGAATCCAGCAGTGTCACAGCCCCTCTTCCTCGTGATCAGGGTAAAACACATAGACGGCCAAAACCAGAGAGTGAGGGAAGTGTTTTGGAGGGCAAGGGAAGCACAGAGGCAATCCTTACCTCTGCTCTCCTCCTGCCTTCCATTGGATGATCCCCTGAGTTTGGAGGGTTACAGGCTTCTGAGTTTGGAGGGTTATGGGCAGCCAAGTTGGATGGCGCTGCCCGTGAATTGCACTTAAATCAAGATGCCCCAGAAGCTGATTATAATGCCTCGGGGATCTGTGCTGTCCCTGGGATGTTCTTGAGCTTTGGGAGTAAGGAAGCTTTGCAATATCTGAGCATATCTGACCAGTTTTGGAGATGCTCAGAAGCAGATCCTGCTGGATCAGACCAAGAGGCCTTCTAGTCTACATTTCCAACAGTGAGTAGCAAGATGATTTTGGGGAGCCCACAGCATGGCATGAAGGCAACAGTTTTCCCCTGCTGCTTGCACCCCCCCCCGCAATTGGTATTCAGATGAATACTGCTTATGAACCTGGAGGTTCCATTTAGCTCTCATAATTCATATCCATTGATAGACTCCCCAAACTGAGCTAAAGTTTAGGCAGAATACCTCTATATATTCTCTTCTGTAAGTCCTCCTCCTAGCTAATATGACTGTAGGCATATAATACATAGGGGTGTGGCTATTAGGGGAGGGTTTACAGAGAGCATATAAAGCTGTAGCTCAGTCGGATCAGCTAGCTTATTTGAGCTTGATCTGACACACTCAGAGATTACATTTATCATTTGCCCCCACAACTTGGGAGATTCCCTGAGTGGTGCCCTATGGATAGCTCAGGCACTCATATTTAGGGATGCTTGAGGAACTCAGGCTTTGCAAATCCCTATATGAAATGTCTGATCCATATTTCTCGGTTCACAGTGTGTGTTTTAGAACTTGGCTAGCCAGCAGTCTTAACAGTATTTGGACTTTTCCATCATAGTTCTTAGTAGTTTGTATCAAAACACACATTTAAATGATGTTGAGAGAAAATACATGTTTGAATATGCATTAAATTATGTAGTTTGAGAGGGTTTTGAAAAAAGGTTAATGTGAAAATTGAATAGAATGGAACCATAGGTAAAAATTAAAAAAGGTGAAAGTGACATGGACTAGAAACATTTGTTTATACCTATCTACATAATGCAGAAGCCTTTATTTCATTTCATTTAATTTTCATTTATTTTTACATTTCTATACTGCCCAATAACTGAAGCTCTCTGGGCAGTTCACAAAAGTTAAAACCACCATAAAACGTAATATAAAACTTTTTAAAAGTTTAAAACCATAATCTAAAACCAAAATAAAAACCAGCAGCAGTGTAAAGATCTAAAAATACAACAACACATTTAACAAGAAAAAAATATGAAGAACTAAAATGTATTGACATTTGAAGACTCCCTTGGTCATGAGTTAGGTTGCAGTGATACGTGCTGAACTCTTGCAATTCTAGTTATCATTCCTTCATGGCCAACTCTGCAGATTTTGTTCCCCAGCCATGTTTCCGCTAGTACTCATAATGTTGTTATCAGCTGTGACCTTTCTAAAGTATGTTGAATCCATATTTCCCCATTATATAATGGAAGGCATAAGATACAAGAGAACATAACCCTTTTGTAAAAATAAAGCCGATGTAAAAATAATAGGGCCAATCACTTATTCTGCATATATTATGGGTTACATTTCACTCAGTTCTGGACAGGGCTTGGCCCACAGTTATTAATGATCAGGAAGTCAGCTGATCAACTGTCATCAAAAGGGAAAGGACTAAGTAATGAATTGTACTGGTGAATTGAATGAGAATATTGTTCTTCTTTTCAGCTCCCTCCTCCCCAAACTTCCTCATTTTGTATTGTAGGATTTATTTTTAGGTCTTGAAAGCTTCTTGGACTCTTCAACTCCTGCTTCTTCAACTTCATCTTTCTTTAGCTTCAACTTGAAGATAAATTCTTAGTAAGAAGCAGAATATGGAAGAGCTCCCACTTCAAAATCTGAAAGTAGTTTTACTTCTTTTTTTAAAGGTTGATTATAATTCTATATATGCTGTCTCTTGTGAAGATAGAATAAATTAGAAATTGCTGTCACTGAAGGGACAGATAGAATTTAATTTTTCCCCTGTGCCAAACATCACATTAATGTCAGAGAAGGTAGATAATGTTCCAATCTGCTGAGGAAGGTCATGGCCTTGTGAGAATAATAATGCTTCCATACTAGCCCTCAAGGATTTGTTTTCCCCTAGCAGTATGACTGAAAGATAAGAAAAGGAAGCTGTATGGGTATAGCAAGCCAGAAATTAATGAAGTATCCCAGGACCATGGAATAGATAGGGAGCTGTCTTTTGCTCCTGGAAGACATTTGACAATATAGCAGAAAAGAGAAGGCTGTAGTATGAGCACCACTCTTGACTGAAAAAATTCTGAAGCTTCATTTTGATCAGCAACATGCACCATCAAGATAGTGTATAATATGAAATTATTATGCTAATAAACCTTGCAAAACTATGATCCAGAGAACCCTCCAAGAGACTCATCTGCAGAAACCTTTGTAACCTGTGGAAGTAGCTAGCCTCGGATATATTCACTAATACTCACTTTCTTGACATTATCTCTGCAACCATGAAGAATGGGATCTCAGTCTTCAGTGTGAATAGTCATGAATGAGAGGGTTTTAGTAGATGACTACAGTGGGATTTAGTTTGCTCTATTTGCAGAGCATCTGGGCTATGTAGTAACCATTGACCCTGACAATAGAAATAAAACTAGTATTAATTTGGTCAGCTTCTGACTGTTCATATGTGCAAAGATAATGACTCTCAGAACTATCTTCCTTGGTATTTCAAGGAAGGATAAATACAATGATCAGGCAAGAAGCAACCGTTAGTACTGCCCAACAAGCGTGTCTACATAGTTTACATGTAAAATATCAAGGGCCCTATTCTTCCCCATGAATGAGTAGCTCCTGCATATAGAGCAGGGGTGGGCAATTGCAGAGGGTTTCTGGGGCTGCATTGGATGTGTTCAGGTAGCTGCATTCCCAGTAATTCTTCTAAGAAACAAGGTGCGCAGAGAGCATGCACCTTGTTCCCAATCTGGAGGGAATCTGGAGGTGAGGCAGCACTGGGAGCCATACCATGGCGACAGACGATCCAGAGTGTCATGACCCCCCTCCAGGAATCCTCCTCTGAAGACGAGGGTGACTCACCCAGGGCCCTGGACGCTCCTCAGGAGCAGAGTGCAGACACTGCTGTTCCAGACGGGGCCGACCGGGCAGCTGAAGAGCTGGCAGGCCCCTCTGGCATGACCCGTGGGAGTTTCCCAGCCCGAGAAGAGTCAGAATCAGAGCCGGAGATAGCGCAGGCCCCAACTCCCAGACAAAGGCGGGTGATGAAAAGGCAGGAACAGATGCAGG